>CAUYQU010084431.1:0-27385 GCA_963574635.1 Cheracebus regulus | reverse complement strand
ATGCTAAACAACACTTTTGCGGGGCTGGGGATTTTCTGGGGTGGGGGAGACTGGGGATCTTTGCAAGCAGGCAGTTTGTACAGAAGCCAAGGTCAGCAGTTAGAGACAGTGAAAACTCCCAATATCAGTAAGCAAGCAGTTCTTCAGAAGCCAAGGCCAGCAGCTAAGACAATGAGGGTTTCTTCTCAGGGTTCGTGCGACCCTGAGCGGCGAGTTCTTGAATTCCATTGAAATGAGGCTGGTGTCTGCACCTGGTGTTGGCCTGATTAATTGTATTGCCTTATCATGTAACCTGCGAGCCTGCATGTAGCCTGTGAGCCTGAGAAGCCCTTACATTTTAGCCTGGCTGAAGCCATTTTCCTTGCCACATCACACAAGTATGCTCCACCACGCCCGGCAAATTTTTTGCATTTTTTGTTGAGATGGGGTTAGCCCTGTTGCCCAGGCTGGTCTTGAACTCCTGGGCTCCAGCAATCCTCCCAAAGTGCTGGGATTACAGGTGTGGAGCCACCAGGACTGGCCCATTTCTAGGGCCTTACTTGAACACTTTTTTGGATATATCACTCACACACACACACACACACACACACACGCTAAATACTGAATATCTGATGATCCTAAGGAATTGCTATTTGTATTTTTAGTTGTAATAAGTTATGTTTTTTGAAGGATTTCTTCTAATTTCATGATTCATATGAAAATATTTACAGGCCAGAATCAGTGGTTCATGCCTGTAATCCCAGCAGTTTGGGAAGCCAAAGCGAGTGGATCACCTTAGGTCAGGAGTTTGAGACCAGCCTGACCAGATGGGGTGAAACCTCATCTCTATTAAAAATACAAAAATTAGCCAGGCGTGGTGGCAGGTACCTGTAGTCCCAGCTACTGGGGAGTCTGAGATAGGAGAGTTGCTTGAACCCGGGAGGCAGAGGTTGCAGTGAGCTAAGATTGTGCCACTTGCACTCCAGCCAGGGCAACAGAGCTAGATTCAGTCTCAATAATAATAATAATAATAATAAATATTTGCAAATGAAATCATATGGTATCTGGGATTTATCAAAATAAACTGGTGGCAGGTATAGGGACGTGGGTGGGAGAATAGATTAAACAAGTCTACCCATGAATTAATAATTGTTGAAGCTGAGCAATACATATGTGAAAGGAAAATCTCCCCAAAATCACTAAGCCAGAGGAGGAAATTGCAAAGGGCAAAACTGCCTCCCATTCTATTTCTCAATAAGATAGCTATACACCTCCCTCACAATTTGCCCACAAGGAAATTCCTTGTGGACAAAGGACAGACAGAATTCAGAGTCATTCCTTTGCTCATGTGTGGTGAATGTATATCTGATGGCTTCCTCTGCCCTATTGTTTCACTAAGCCAGGCTAAGGCATGAGTGACTATTCCTATAAATTGTGCATTCAGTGAAAAGCTAATCAGAAACTCGAAAGAATGCAACCACTTGTCTTTAGCTACCTATGTCCTGGGCAACCTCTGCCTCCTAGGTTCAAGTGAGTCTCCTGCCTCAGCCTCCTGAGTACTTGGGATTACAGGTGTGTACTACCATACCTGGCTAATTTTTTGTGTCTTTAGTAGCGACAAGGTTTCACCATGTTGGCTAGGCTGGTCTCGAACTCCTGACATAGTGATCAATCTGCTTCAGCCTCCCAAAGTGCTGGGATTACAGGCATGAGCCACTGCACTCAGCCATTTTCCATATATTGATTGATGTCTTACGTGTCCCTAAAATGTAAAACAAAGCTGCACAGGACCACCTTGGGCACGTGTCATCAGGACAGGCTGAGGCAGTCACGGGCTCTTTCTTAACCTTGGCAAAATAAACTTTCTAAATTGATTGAGACTTGCCTCAGATACCTTTTGATTTACACACACATAAGTAGATATTATACTCTCTTCTCTACTTTTTTGTATATTTGAGTTTCCTTTAATAATTTTTATAAGGAAGAGCAAAAGAAACCAGCCAAGTAATTTAGAAGATATCAAAATGCCATTTTTGCAGATTCTGTATTTGTCCTGTTAGAACTAAGGAGTAATTTTTAATGTAAATATAATTCTATATTTGCATCTTTGTTATTAAAATAAATTGATGGGGCCAGCCGCACTGGCACATGTCTGTAATTCCAGCACTTTGGGAGGTGGAGGCAGATGGATGGCTTGGGCTCAGGAGTTTTAAGACAAACTTGGGCAACCTGGTGAAACCCCATCTCTACAAAAAATTTTTAAAATTAGCTGCGTGTGGTGGTGCACACCTGTAGTCCCAACTTCTTTGGGGGTCGAAGTGGGAGGATTGCTTGAGCCCGGGAGGTCAAGGTGCAGTGAGACACGTTTGCATCCCTGCACTCCAGCATGGGCAACACAATGAGACACTGCTTTGAAAAATAAACTGAAACAAGTTTATGTAAAACTAAGGGCATACCTGTAAAAAATGTAGTTTTTAATTCAGTCATGTTAGAAAAGAGGAAAAGTTGTTGATGTTATAAAGGATGAGCTCTAGATGTGTTGACCATTGGTCTGAAGCTATTGAGTAGTGATTAAGAGAGTAAGCTTTGCAGTCATCATGACCTGGGTACAAATTCCAGCTCTGGAAAAATCCCAAAGTGCTGGGAGTACAGCACTGAACACGATTACAGGCATGTAATCCCGTATACATTCAATTGAATACTATTCAGTATTAAAAAAGAAGAAAATCAGCCAGGCATGGTGGCTCATGCCTATAATCCCAGCACTTTGGGAAGCCAAGGCAGGCTGATCACTAGAGGCTAGAGGCCAGGAATTCGAGATCAGCCTGGCCAACATGGCGAAACCCCATCTCTACTAAAAATACAAAAATTATCCTGGTATGGTTAGGCATACCTATAATCTCAGCTACTCATGAGGCTGACATGAGAATCAGTTGAGCCTGGGAGGCAGAGGCTGTAGTGAGCCAAGATTGTACCACTGCTCTCCAGCCTAGGCCACAGAGAGGAGACTGCGTATTTAAAAAAAAAAAAAAAAAAGGTAAAGGAAATGTTGCCGTATGTAACAACATGAATGAACCTGGAGGATGTTATGCTAAGTGAAATAAATCAGTCAGAAAAGGATAAATACTGTACTGCATGATTCCACTTCTTGGAAGTATCTAAAATATGCAAACTCATGGAAACAGAGAGTAAAATGGTGGTTGCCAGAGACTATGGAGAAAGAGAAATGGGGAGTTGCTGTTCAACAGATATAACATTTTAGTTCTGCAAGATGAATAAGTTCTAGAGATCTGCAATACAATATTGTGCCTACTGTTAATGAAAGTGTATTCTGCACTTAACATTTTGTTGAGGGTAGATCTCATGTTCAAGTTCTTACTATAATAAAATTTAAAAAAAAACTTCAATAATTACCAAAACAATTTCAATATGTAGTAAAAAGAAATATAATGCTTCTGAAGGCAGTTCCTTTTATACTGATGATAACAAATTGTGAATTGAGATGAGTGGAATTTAGCAACAAAAAGTGTAGAGAGCATTGGGCAATATTGATGTCGATTCTACCTAATTTCATCTATAGATTTGAAACAATCCTAATCAAAACCTCAGTGTGCTTTTAAACAGAAATTCACAATGTTAATGGAAATTGACAAGAAAATGTAATGGATATATGATAGCCAAAACAATTTTGGAAAACAAGTACACTTTTGGAGGACTGGCATTGCCTAGTTTCAGGACTTATTACAAACTTATGATATCATGACAGCATGGTATTTATGTAAAGTAAGACAAATATATCAACAGATCAGAACACAGTGTCCAAAAGTAGAGTCACAAATATTATGGTCAATCGAATTTGACAAAGATGCCAACATAATCAAAATATGTAGAAGGAGTCTTTTCAACAAATAGTATTGGGGTAATAGATATACATATGGAAACAAATGACCATCACCCCTACCTTACATAATACACAAAAATTAATTCAAAATCGATGATAGATCTAGATATAAAAGTTGTTTTAAATCTTCTAGAGGAAAACATGGGAGAAAATGTTTACCACCTTGGAGTAGGAAAAGATTTCTCATATAAAATAAAATAATCACGAGTCCTAACATTTTTAAATATTAATACAATTGAAGCTCAAAAATTAAAATGTTATGCTCTCTAAAAGATGCTAAATGAAGAAATCAGTGAATAAGGCACATCACAGACTAGGAGAAAATAGTTACAAAACATTTGTCTAACAAAAGACTCATAGGATATATATAGTGAGAGGATTTGCAACTCAATAAAAAGACAAACATCCCAATTTGAAAAAATAGACAAAAGACTTCATCATAGAAGATGTGTTGAATAGGCAATTATCACATTATTGTCATCAGGAAATTAAGCCATAATTAAAAATCACTTCGATCACTCTGTAATGGCTAAAATTAATAAGATGGGAAATAGCAAATGTTGGCCAGGCATGGTGACTTACACCTATAATCCTAGCATTTTGGGAAGCTGAGGTGGGAGGACTGCTTGAGCTTGGAGCTTGGAGCTTGAGACCAGTCTGGGCAACACAGTGAGACATCTCTACAAAAATTTTAAAAATTAGCAGGGCATGGTGGCACATGCCTGTAGTCCCAGCTATTTGGGAAGCTGAAGTGGGAAGAACACCTGAGCCTGGGGAGGAGAGGGCTGCAGTGAGCCCTGATTACACCATTGTACTTCATCCTGGGTGATAGAGTAAGACCCTGTCTAAATAAATAAATAAATAAGAAAGAAAATAGCAGGTGTTGGCAACAATAGGAAGCAATTAGAGCATTTAGGCTTTGCTGATAGGACTATAGAATGGTATAACCACTGTGGAAAACAGTAGTAATTTATTATTTATTATGAATCTAAACAAATACTTATCACAGGACTCAATATTTCCCCTCCTAACAAACTGTGTCATATTTATTAAATCAAAATACTGCTCAGCAATAAAACAAACAAACTTTACACAACAATATGGATGAATCTCCCACATATGCGGAATGAAAGATGCTGGACACAATATGGCTGAGACAACACTAATCATTAAGAAATAAATCACATTTGTGGTTCCCAGATGCAAGAATGTTGGAGAAGTTTAATGGCAAAGGAGCATGAGAAACCTTCTTGGGAGATGGAAATGTTCTCTATCTTGATTGTTGTGGTGGTTACATTGATGAATACAAAGACTCTCACCTTGAGGCTCTTCTGATCCCTTTTGTTAACTGGGCCTTGACCTTAGGCTTCCATATCTATCTTTGTCCAGTTTTAGCTAGAATCCTATTGAGTCACTTTAGTAAGAATGCCTTGCTCATGATATCTGATCACCTTAAATATCTGATCAAATTCATTATTCTCCACCTTCCCCTGGGTGATATCTGATTACCCTAACCTGATTTTAGAAAGAATACTGTCAAATAGTTTAGCAAGAATCTCCTCTTACCCCTTGCTATGATTCAAATGTTTGTCCACTCCAAAATCATATTGAAATTTAATTGACATTGTAACAGTATTAAGAAGTGAGACCCTTAAAAGGTGATTAGGCAATAAGGGCTCCACCCCGATTAGTGGGATTGATACCATTATAGAAAGGAGACTTCTACCCTCTGTTGGCCTTTTTGCCTTTCACCATGGAATGATGCTACAAGATGGCTTTTACCAGATCCCAGTACCTTGACATTGAAGTTCGCAGCCTCCTGAACTATGAGCCAATACAATTCTGTTCGTTATAAATTACCCATTCTCAAGTATTTTGTTATGGCAGCACAAAATGGACAAAGACACCCCTAATGTTTCCTCTTTGTAGTTTTCCATCCACTGACCCCCACCCTATTCATTAGCTATAAATCTCTCCTTGTTCATGCTATATTTAGAATTGAGCCCAATTCCATACTGAAGTTTATTTTCCTACATTGCAATAGTTACTAAATAAAATTTGGTTTTTCTGCTTTAGCTACTATTCAACTCTGGTTTTCTTTAACAGTGTAATATGGCAGAGTCCTGTGTTGGGATGAGTTCCTAACTGTACAATTTAGCATATAATATAGTTTTAAAATAACTACCATTTTACATACATTTACTTATAACTTATTTTTTCAGATATGTTATCTCATTTAATATTCTGAAAAAGCTGGTGATTTAATTACAATAGCAGCAATTATATTTTTAATTGAAAAAATCAATAAAAGGAATATTTAAATATCACTGGGTATTCTTAAATTTGGAAATGTATTAATCTTCATATATAAGACCGGGTACCTAAGCCTTTTCTCCTGCACTAGGATGTCAATGTTAAATTTTCACTTAACTTTTACATGTACCACAGAATGCAGCCTTGAATCCTTTAATAGCAATTATATTGGTTTATTAAGTCTCATAACAGAAAATAGATTTTCAAAATATAAGTACTTCCAAAAAAGGATAAACTTTATAAATCCCTGTTTTGGAAAACTTAATTATTCTTGGGATATTTATAGAATTCTGGAATTCTGAAGTTGTTTTGCTTACTTTTGAGTAATATCGGTAGCTGACATTTTCTGAGTACTAACTGTGCCAAATCTGCTGTGTGCTGCCTATATTTTACCTCACTTAATTCATATAACAGTCTTATAAGAGATTATTGTTATTATTATTATTATTTTTTGAGACACAGTCTCCACTCTGACCTAGGCTAGAGTGCAGTGGTGCAATCTCAGCTCATGGCAACCTCCGTTTCCCAGGTTCAAACGATTATCCTTCCTCAGCTTCCCGAATAGCTGGGACTGCAGATGAGTGCCACCATACTTGGCTAATTTTTGTACTTTTAATAGAGACAGGATTTTGCCATGTTGGCCAGGCTAGTCTCAAACTCCTGACCTCAAGTGATCCACCTCAGGCTCCCAAAGTGCTGGGATTACAGGCATGAGCCACAGCGCCTAACTTGTTATCTTTACTTTATTAGGAGCTAAGTTTCTTCTGAGTAAGCATTTAGTCTTTTGTTGTGCCGTTGTTGTTGAGACAAGGTCTTGCTCTGTTGCCCAGGCTAGAGTACAGTGGCACAATCTTGTCTCACTGCAACCTCTGCCTTCTGGGTTCAAGCATTCTCCTGCTTCAGCCTCCCAAGTAGCTGGGATTGCAGACACGTGGCACCACACCTGGCTAATTTTTTGTTGTTTTAGTAGGGATGGTGTTTCGCTATGTTGGCCAGGCTGGTCTCAAACTCCTGGCCTCAAGTGATCCGCTCACCTTGGGCTCCCTCAGCCTCCCAAAGTGGTGGGATTCCATTTCATGTGAGCCATTGCACCACCTTCTTGGTGGCATCTTGATACAGAGTGTGCTGGATATCTCTGGCCACCCTGATCAATTTTCCATTTTGCTCTGTATCTTAAGAAGCTCATCCATAGGGACTACACAATAATTGTTTATTTTCTCTTCGTTTTGGTTGAGTTCAGGCATTTGAGGATAGGAAGAAAGTAAGAGTTTGGACTTATTTGTTTTCATGGCTCCCTCCATGTAGGGTTAACAGAGGGCAAAGGGTGGCTCTGTCTCTCTATCCCCAATTCCTTGTCAACCCTATCTATACGGCTATTCTGTCTGGGGTCTGTTAACTTTCCCCTCCACTTGCCCATCCAGGCCCAGGGTAGTGCTATGGAATGAACTCCATCTTCTCCCAAATTCCTGTGTTGAAGCCCTAATCCCCAATGTGACTATATTCGAAGATGAGATCTTAGGAGATTATTAAACTTAAATGAGTTCATAAGGGTGTGGTCCTGATCTAGTTGGGTTAATGTACTTATAGAAGAGACACCAGAGAGCTTGCTTTCTCTTCTCATTCAAGCACCAAGGAAAGGCCATGTGAGGACAAAACAGCTGTCTGTAAGCCAGTAAGGGAGCGCTCACCAGATATTGTATCCTGCTAGAATGAACCTAGATCTTGGACTTGCCAGTCTCTAAAACTGTAAGAAAATTAATTTCTGTTGTTTAAGCCATCCAGTCTGTGGCATTTTGTTATGGAAGCCCGAGCTGGCTAATTTGGATAGTAAGTCACTATCTTCTATCGTTTCTTAACACTCTGTCCATACTTTTTTAAGTCCTCTGATTAAACTCGCCCTAATTGGCATTCATGCCATTTAGGATTCTAATTTATACAAAGGAGACAATCAGAGAACATTACCTAAGCTAAGAAGAATGTCTGACCCAAATATTCTCCTTCTCTTCTTGAACTTGAAGATATAATAAAAGTGCATCTTATTTCTCTTGGTGGTTAGGCTTCAGTTTCTGTTTTGAAGTGTATGAGACAGCCATAATTCTTGTTCTGTTCTTCTTTTGGCCCAGCCAATGTATGGCAATTGCTTATAAGGATCACAACCCACCATCTCCCCAGGGTGACCAGATTCTTTACTTCAGCTCTTGCCGGTACTGTGGATTTTTCAAGACTCACTCATGTACATACTCCATTTGACCCTAGCACTGGCCTTTGCAGTGGTAGCTCCTTGAAGAAAAACTCACTTAGTCCATGCATATCCCTCCAGAGTTGCATGGGCATTTCTAGCTCTCTTCACATCTTGGGAAAACAAGAGACAATATCTTAGGCTCCTCTGCTTAAACATTGCTACTTAACCATTTTAACTCTACTGTGGCCGTCACATTGACACTAGGCACTCTAAAATTCCAAACAGGAAGTAGGGTGCAAGTCCTACTTACTTTCACTTAATGTCTCTGTAGACATTCAGAAGCACATTTCCACCCAATTTCCCTCTTCTTGGACAGAGTTGAATCCCTCTTCTTGGACAGAGTTTTTGTGATACCACTTTGATGATAAAGAATCTAGTGAGGCCTCAAAATACAACCTAAGAAAGAAAGTCAAAAACTGTAAACTAGAAAGAACATTGAAATTTCTACAACTCTTGCAATTCTTGTGTATGTGACTTTTGTCTCCCCTTACACCTCGGAGATTACCAAAACAAATACCGAAAAAAAAAAAAAGATGACAATCAGCACCACCACCGTTTAATAAATAATGTAGTTAGCTTAACTTCAGAATAAGCAAAGAAGGTTAGAACTGGTGGGACAGTGGCATTTTCAGTAGCCAATCGTAAGTAAAAAAGAATTCTAAGGGGTGATTTCCAGGATGACCACTCCAAAGAGAAGAGGCAAGTAAACTGCAGCCCTCGGGACCTGTTGCTAAGAAGAAAAGAAACTTTCAAGAGTCAATTCAGATCTGAAAAATATTGGGCTAGGTCTTAACTCTGTGATTTCCCAAAACACATTTGAAAATATAATCTGTCATACATTTTCTCATTGCTTAGGAGTAAGGGCTTGGGCATAAGATTAGCATTTTAGCAAACATTTACTACTTAGAAGCTATGTGAACTTGGAGAAGCGTGAGACAGAGGTGAAGAGCCCTGACTCCAGTTTCAGGGATGTGGCTTGAATCCCCGCTCTACCACCCAGAGCAAATTATTTACTTCTTTGAACATCATTTTTTTCTTTAACTATTTTCTTTAACTAGGACATAAGAAATAATTTTTTCTTCATCAAGCGATATGTGAAGTACTCACCACTAACCTGTTATGTGCATGCATGTTAGTGCTAAGTACTTCAGTAATTGATCATCATTATTATCAACCTGAGAGAACTCACTTTACTCTTGTGAAAGGAAAATAAATCTTGGGACCCCCAAAATCACTAAGCCAAAGGGAAGTCAAGCTGGGAACTGCAACAGGCTCACCTGCTTTCTATTCTATTCCTAAATAAGATAGCTACAAAGATAAAAAAGCTATATACTTCGCTCACAATTTTCTCTCAAGGAAATTCCTCGAGAACAAGGAACAGACAGAACTCAGAATTATCCCTGTGCTCACATGAGTCAGAGTTCAGCCTGGGCAACATAATGAAGCCCTGTCTCTACAAAAAATTGAAAACTCAGCTGAGTGTGATTGTGTGGTTGGCTCATGCCTATAGTTCCACTTACTTGGGACGCTGAGGTGAGAGGATCGCTTAGCCAGGTTGCTCAATGCTGCGGTGAGCTATGACAGTGCCACTGCATGCTAGCCTTGAAGACAGAGCTAGATCCTATATCTGGGGAAAAAATTGCTTGTAGAATGTTAACATGAGGCCCTACCTCTACAAAAATTGTTCGGGTGTATTTGAGCCCAGGAGTTTGAGGTTTCAATGAGCTATGATTGCGCCATTGCAGTCCAGCCCTGATAGCAGAGTACGATACTGTCTGAAAAAGAAAAAAGAAACAAAAACAACATTTGTATGTGGGTATGTTTTATTGCTGGGGAGTCTGCTATAACAAAGTATTATAGATTGTGTCTTCATATTGTGGAAGAGGAAAACAAGCTCCTTGGGGCCTCTTTTATAAGGGCACTAATCCCATTTATGAGATCTCTCCCCTCAAGATCCAATCACCATCCAAAGGCCCAACCTCTTAATACCAACACCTTGGGGGTTAGAATTTCAACAAACAGATTTTGGAGGTGGAGCGACATAAACACTCTGATAGCAGGCTTTTTGGAAGTGTCATGAATAATTAAATTGTACTAATGGTAACTAAGCCATGTATCAACTTTCTCATAACTTAATTAGAATGCCAAAAACTGGAAGAAAAAATTATATTGCAAGCAAATGTGTTATTGTTACTTTGAAGGAAGTTATCTTCTAGTACAGTAGAAGTAGTAGATACTGCAGTGGGGTAAAAGGTTATTTTCTGACAATGACTTATTTAACCAGTAGTGAACTGGTAAATGTTTAACAACCAGCTCTCCAGAAAAACAAAACAAAACTTATTAGTAATACTTGTCAATTTCTGTGGTGTAAATATACTCCTACCATGACCAATTTAACACTATCAATGTGACATCACATCACTGAACACAGGAAAAAATGAGAAGTAACACAATTTTATTGTATTTTCACCATACAGATGCAGTAATTGTCAATGTAAATAACCTCAAGAACAAATAATATTAACTTATAGTTGAAAGAATCAGGAAGTGGTGAATTTTGAATATTATTATAATTTACTTAACTATATTTAATATTACTTAACTTTGTATAATTTATTTCTTAATAATCTCTATGTTTAACAACCAATCTACAAAAAATTTAAAAATTTTAACAACTGGCTCTTATAAGTCATTACAAGCAAGCTTCAGCACACCACTAAGCTTAACTGCTCCTCAGATACACAGAACTCAGTAGCCATATATGCATGATGTTATAGTATATACAGTCCACAGCTGATGAGAGTAAATAGGGATAGGAATAGGTTCAATGTCACTTCTCCCAGAATTTGGAAATGGAATCAGACTGGGAATCGTTTTGTTTGTGTAACTGAAACTATAACTCATGAATATTTGAAGTTATAGGCAGTCGCCTTTTGACCATTATGTGGAGTGAGTAGCCAGTAAGATTTATCCTCCAGTATAGAAGCATAAAAATATGTAAAGGGAAACCAGAAATGGGGAAACACATCTCATTTGTCTTAAAGCATTCTAGATTTCAGCTGCAGTTCTTGAGGCCTGGTTGGATTCTATCCTCACAGTATTTTCCTTTCCTCTAAAATAACTTGAATTGCTTTTTGTTATTTGCAAACAAAAAGATGAACATGAAGGAAAAATAGAATACCAAAATAAGCATAATAATAAGGGTAGTATACAGGGTGAAAAATGTTCAATTGCTCTATAGCTCATAGATCAAAATAGCTTTGCCCTAACTCTATTAGCACATAATGAACATTAGGATAAATATTTCAACCCTCCTTTTTGAGAAAACCACAAGCTAAATATAGCTACTTTTCTCTGTAGATTCTACTGTAATGTGTGCTTGGATTTAACTTCCTCTCATTGTAAACAAGATTGTTTTGATGCAGCTGAAAGTTAAAGAGCTTTCCTTTGGCAAGCTCATCAGCTCCTGTGGTTTAATCATCATCTATATCATCTATACAGGAATGATTACTTCAGCCAGTCTTCGCACCTGATGTCAGTTGTCTCCTTGACATCTTTTCTTAGGTGTCTCATTAGCTCAGTTTTAAAAAGCTCAACAGTACCCCCTTGATCCACCACTACTCCCACTGTCTGCTAAATTACTCATGCTAGGCATCTGGGAATTAGCCTTTTCCTCACCTGACACCTCCAGCACTTGCAGTACAGTGGGGAAGTGGGGGTAAAGGGAAAAAGGAGCTAAGGTACAGACAATGGCTAATTTACATCTCTGAGAGGCAAGTATTACAACAGGAATAGTATATTTACATCTCTGAGAGGCAAGTATTACAACAGGAATAGTATCTAATACCACAGAGCCATACAATGGGAATGAATAAATCCATTAATTAGTCATATGCACCTTTCTAGACTGTTCTCTTTGTACTTACTGCCTGAAAAACACAATTTTTCCTTACGGGTTTCAGCTCATTCCGCATCTCACCTAGAAATTTGGCAATCTCTCCTTAACAGAATTAGTTGTCTTTTTTGTGTTCCTGTAACTGAGTATCCCCGTATTTCTTAAGAAAAAGGAAACAAATAACTATTATTATTTTCTTTATCTTTTTCCTTTCCCAATTGATATGGTTTGGCTCTGTATCCCCACCCAAATCTCATCTCAAATTGTAATCTTTCCCCATGTATCAAGAAAGGGACCTGGTGTGGGGGTGATAGGATCATGGGGGAAGTTTCCCTCATGCTATTCTCATGATAATGAGTTCTCATAAGAGCTGAGAGTTTAAAAGTGTGTGGTAGTTCCCCCTTCACTCTCTCTCTCCTGTCACCTTGTGAAGAAGGTGCTTGCTTCTCCTTCACCCTTTACTGTGATTATAAGTTTCCTGAGGCCTCCGCAGCCATGTGGAACTGTGAGGCAATTAAACCTTTTTAATATAAATTAATTAGTCTCAGGTAGTTCTTTATAGTGGTTTAACAACTGACTAACACAGAAAATTGTTGCCGGAATTTGAGGCACTGCTGTAAAGATACTTAAAAATGTGGAAGTGACTTTGGAACTGGATAATGGGCAGAATGTTGGAAGAGTTTGGCATGCCCAGAAGAAGACAGAAAGACGTGGGAACAAGTTTGGAACTTTCTAGAGTCTTATGCTGATAATGATATGGACAATGAAGTCCAGGCTGAAATGGTCTCAGATGGAGACAAGGAACTTATTGGGAGCTTCCTAAGGCCTTGGGAGCCTACCCCTTGAATCAGCATGCCTTGGTTGTAAGACAAAGAGTCAAAGGAGATTATTTTGGAGCTCTAACATTTAATGACTGCCCTGTTGAGTTTCTGATTTGCGTGGGGCCTGTAGCCCCTTTGTTTTGGCCAATTTTTTCCATTTGAAATGGGAGTGTTTACCCAATACCTGTACCCCCATTATATCTTGGAAGTTATTAACTTGCTTTTGATTTTACAGGCTCATAAGCAGAAGGGACTTGCCTTGTCTCAGATGAGAATTTGGACTTGGACTTTTGGGTTAATGCTAGAATGAATTAAGACTTTGGGGGACTGTTTGAAGGGCATGATTGTGTTTTGAAATGTGAGAAGGATATGAGCTTTGTGAGGGGCTGGGATGGAATGATATGGTTTGGCTTTGTGTCTTAACCCAACTCTTATCTTGAATTGTAATCCCCACATGTTAAGGGAGGGACCTGGAGGAAAGTGATTGGATCATGGGGGCAGTTTCCCCCATGCTATTCTCATGATAGTGACTGATTTCTCACCAGATCTGATGGTTTAAATGTGCGTGGTAGTTCCTCCTTCATGCTCTCTCTCTCCTGCTACCTTGTGAAGAAGGTACTTCTTCTCTTTCATCTTCTACCAGGATTATAAGTTTCCTCAGTTTTCCCCGGCCATGGAGAACTGTGAATCAATTAAACCTTTTTAAAATAATTTACCCAGTCTCATGTAGTTCTTTATAGCATGTGAAAATGGACTGATACACCTGTTCCCCACTTTCTACTATGTCTTTTAGTAATGGAAATATATCCTTTTGCCATCCTCTTCACCAGAAACTCCCTGCAGGGTAAGTTCATCTATGTGCTCTAAGATGGAACTGTCTTTGAGAGTTAACAATCGATTTACAGACCAAAGCATGCCAACTATGAAACTCTTACCCACCAGAGGGTTGATTCAAGAGATAACAATCGAAAAACATGCCCACTACTCTCTCCCAGCTAGGGAGTTTTTAGCATAGTCCTGCCCACAAAGATGCCAAAGTCACCAGCTTGACTTCCTGGTAGATAAAGCACCAACCTAACATGCAGACCTCTCACCTTGCTCACTTCCTCTTCTGCCTTTTAAAAGTGCCTGCTTTAGGTTCTCACTCATAAGTGGGAGTTGAACAATGAGAACATATGGACACAGGGAGGGGAACAACACACACCAAGGCCTGTTGAGGGGCTGGGCGTGAGGGGAGGGAAGTCAGAGGACGGGTCCATAGGTGTAGCAAACCACCATGGCACATGTATACCTATGTAACAAACCTGCACGTTCTGCACATGCATCCTGGAACTTAAAGTAGAATAAAAAATTTAAAAAGAAAAAGAAAAAAGAAAATGAATAAAACTAATGGAAAAACAAAAAGTGCCTGCTTTTTGCTCCAGAAACAAAGTAGTACATTTAATGGCAAGACTCCTGTGCTTCTTCCACTAAGCTAGCTTTGGAAATAAGTCACCTTTTTTATGCCAGACCTTGCTTTCGTTAATTGGGCTCTGCAAGCAGTGAAGGACTAACCTGCATTTATTAGTTACATTCCCACTGCATGTGTACATGTCTCCATTATAGCAATTATAATTATAGATACATTTTAAGTTACTATGGAGCCTGAGCTGAATGCCTATCATGTAAAAAGTATCAAGTATTTAGTGAAGAGAAGAAAAAAAAGAATAAACAGAAGGTATTGAGAACTCTGGATTCTGCCAGTGATCAGCATTCAATCAACTCTATATAAATTATTCTCTCTCTTCCTTCATTTTCTTATTTGTCCAGTAACAAATTGGACTTTTGGCCAGGCGCAGTGGCTCGTGCCTGTAATCCCAGCACTTTGCGGGGGCTCAGGTGGGTGGATCACTTGAGCCAAGGAGTTCTGAGACCAGCCTGGGCAAAATGGATATGATATGGTTTCTACAAAATATACCCCCCAAAATTGTCTGGGCATAGGGGCATGTGACTGCAGTTCCAGATACTTGGGAGACTGAAGCAGGAGGATCCCCTGAGCCTGGGAGGTGGAGGCTGATATGAGCTGGGATCGTATTACTGCACCTCAGCCTGGGCAATAGAATGAGACCATGTCTAAAAAAAAGAAAGGAAAGAAGGAAGGAAGGAAGGGAGGGAGGGAAGAAGGAAGGGAGGAAAAGAAAGAGAGAGAAAGAAAGAGAAAGAGAAAAAAGAAAGAGAAAGAGAAAAGGAAGAGGAGAATTGAATTTGAACTTTCCTTGACTTTGGGCAAGTCACATGGCTTCAATTTCTTCATCTATAAAATGAAGACAATGTCAGCCACAGAGTTATTGTGAAGATCAAATGAGCTGTGCATATGAAAGTACATTTATAAGCATAAAATGCTATAAAAATTTTAAGCAGGGCTCTTAGTATTTTTAGCTCTGACTTTCTATTATTCTAAATAGTGGAGCGTGGTAGAAGTATATATCACTGTTTTTTTCCTTTTTTTCTGTTTGACCTGTGGTGGAGATAAGGGAAAGGAAGTGGTTGAAAAATAGGAAACTTCTCACTTGGTTAAATTTGGACTTAATTGTGCCAAACTTTGTAAAACAGCTTCCAGGACAAATTTCCAGGAATATTTAATAAATTGTTTGGGCTATCTGAAATACAGATGTGGAGCCACTTTTTTTGTGCACGTGTGACTATGTGTGCCTCTGGAACATTTCAACACAAGCATGCTCTCATTTAAATTAATGCTTTCCTCTGAATTTACTCATTTGACCAGCACAACCAGTTTGCATGCCAGTGCAAGCAGAGAAAGTCGTAATAAAAAGGAGAAAAGAATGAAAGGCATTTAAAAATTGAGTGGTTAAATGTACACTTAGTTAATCTTTGCATTTGTTTTTCAAGGGGTAGCTAATGTTTTGGAGAAAGAAAAATAAGGCAGAAAGCTGACTGAAGTTTGAAATTAACATGAGTAAAATATCTGTAGAGGATCTAGTCTATCCTCCTTTCCTTCATCTCAAGGCTTAATTTCATCCAAGAATTAAGTAGCCTGATTAGTCATCCTTGCTTCCTTCTCATCCTGGCTCCTTGGGTTTTTTCTCACATGTATTTGTTGAACATCTATTACAAAGCAGGCACTGCCCAAGGCATTGTTTTTAATGTAGAAATAGGGAGTTCAAAATTCATCCTTTTGATCAAAAGTTCTCAAACTATACCGTGTATATGATTCACCAGGAAAATCCATCAAAAGTGCAGATTTCTAGTCTTACTATCAGATATCAGATCTGAGGCTATTTGTAGGGTCTAGCAATCTGTCATTTTAACAAGTGTCTGGAAGAGCTGTAGCTCATGCCTATTATCCCAGCACTTTAGAAAGACGATGCAAGAGAATTTATTGAGCCCAGGAATTTGTGACCAGCCTAAGCAACATAGAAGGACTCTATCTCCACAAAAAAATTAAAGATTAGCCAGGTGTGGTGTTTTGCATGCCTGTGGTCCCAGCTACTAGGGAGGCTAAGGTGGGAGGATCACTTGTTGAGAGGTCAAGAATGCAGCGAACTGTGATCATGCCACTGCTCTCCAGCCTGGGTGACAGAATGAGACCCTGCCTCAAAAGACAACAACAACGGCAGGGTGTGGTGGCTCATTCCTGTAATCACAGCACTTTGAGGGGCTGAGGAGGGTGGATCATCTGAAGTCAGGAGTTCAAGACCAGGCTGGCCAACATGGTGAAACCTCATATCTACTAAAAATACAAAAACTAATCAGGTATGGTGGCAGGCATCTATAATTCCAGCTACTCAGAAGGCTGAGGCAAGACAATGGCTTGAACCCAGGAGGTGGAGGTTGCAGTGAGCTGAGATTGCACCACTGCACTCCAGACTGGGAAACAGACTGAGACTCCATCACACACACACACGCACGCACATACACAACTAAAGACAACAACAACAACAAACAAGTGTTAAGTAATTCAAGGGACTCCATTAACCTCTATGAAATTAATAAAGCACTTAGTGATTAGATTGGTAGGCAGCTGAACTCTTCAAGATTTTATCTGTATCTGTTTAAGAACTCCAGAATTGGGGCTTTCTGTTTGAATCCAGACTTTGCCACTTAGGAGCTATTCAGTTGATTGTATTAATCAGTTAACCTCTTTGTACTCTGTGCCCTCCTCTGTGACAGTACATAGGAATCAAAATATCTACCTCAGAAAGTCACTGTGCAGATTTAGAAAGTAAAGCATGAGTGTGATCTGGCACATAGCAGTAAGTACAAAAAAAGTAGCTGCAATAATAATAACATAATTTACAAATAAATATAATATAATAAACATTGTTATTATTATTATTATTATTGGCAGATTTACCATAGCTGTATTCGTTAGAAGAGAGATAGGACACAAAGGTTTGCCCATAATAATTGGACAAATCTTGGACCATGACTAAATGATTGCTTCAAAACAGAGAAGTGTTCTGACTGCTCATATTATGTCTTCTGGGGCAGAAATAATATATAAAAAATGTAAAATAAAATTTTTATTTTACATTTTTTATATATTATTATTATTATGGAGAAGGAGTTTCACTCTTGTTTCCCAGGCTGGAGTGCAATGGTGCAATCTCGGTGCAACCTCCGCCTCCCAGGTTCAAGCGATTCTCCTGCCTCAGACACCTGAGTAGTTGGAATTACAACCATGAGCCACCATGCCTACTAATTTTTGTATTTTTAGTAGAGATGGGGTTTCTCCATGTTGGTCAGGCTGGTCTTGAACTCCCAACCTCAGGTGATTCACCTGCCTCAGCCTCCCAGAGTGCTGGGATTACAGGCATGAGCCACCGCACCCAGCTCATTTTCTATATACTATTAAATCCCTGAGTAGTAGGAACATTGACGCAAAAATCCTCAATAAAATACTGGCAAACTGAGTTCAACAGCACATCAAGAAGCTTATCCATCTTGATCAGATCGGCTTCATCCCTGGGAGGCAAGGCTGGTTCAACATACGCAAAGCAATAAACATAATTCATCACATAAACAGAACCAAAGACAAAAACAGCATGATTATCTCAATAGATGCAGAGAAAGTCTTCAACAAAATTCAACAACAGAAAAAACAAACAAAAAAAAAAACAGAAAAAAACAACAGAAGCAACAAAAAAAAAACAAAGCAAGAGAAAAAAACAAATTTTTTTCTCATGCTAAAAGTTCTTAATAAACTAGGTATTGATGGAATGTATCTCAAAATAATAAGAGCTATTTATGACAAACCCACAGCCAATATCGTACTAAATGGGCAAAAACTGGAAGCATTCCCTTTGAAAACTAGCACGAAACAAGGATGCCCTCTCTCACCACTCCTGTTCAATATAGTATTGGATGTTCTGGCCAGGGCAATCAGGAAAGTGACTGAAATAAAGGTATTGAAATAGGTAAAGAGGAAGTCATATTGTCTCTATTTGCAGATGAAATGATTGTATATTTAGAAGACTCCATCATCTCAGCCCAAAATCTCCTTAAGTTGATAAGCAACTTCAGCAAAGTCCCAGGATACAAAATCAATGTGTAAAAATCACAAGCATTCCTATACACCAATAACAGACAGAGAGCCAAATCATGAGTGAACTCTCGTTTACAATTGCTACCAAGAGAATTAAATACCTAGGAATACAACTTACAAGAAATGTGAATGACCTCTTCAAGGAGAACTACAAAACACTGCTCAAGGAAATAAGAGAGGACACAAACAGATGGAAAAACATTCCATGCTTATGGTTAGGAAGAATCAATATTGTGAAAATGGCCATACTTCCCAAATTAATCTATAGATTTAATGCTGTCCCCTCCAACTACCATTGACTTTCTTTACAGAATTGGAAAAAAACACTTTAAATTTCATATGGAATCAAAAGGAGACCACAGAGCCAAGACAATCCTAAGCAAAAAAACCAAAAGCTGGAGCATCCCACTATCTAACTTCCAACTATAGTGCCAGGCTACAGTAACCAAAATAGCATGGCACTGGTACCAAAACAGATATATAGACCAATGGAACAGAACAGAGGCCTCAGAAATAATGCCACATACCTACAACCATCTGACCCTTGACAAACCTGACAAAAACAAGCAATGGGAAAAGGATTTCCTATTTAATAAATGCGTTGAGAAAACTGACTAGCCATATGCAGAAAGCTGAAACTGGAGCTCTTCCTTACACCTTATACAAAAATTAACTCGAGATTGAAGATTTAAATGTAAGACCTAAAACCATATAAACCCTAGAAGAAAACCAAGGCAATACCATTCAGGAGATAGGCATGGGCAAAGACTTCACGACTAAAACACCAAAAGCAATGGCAACAGAAGCCAAAAAAGACAAATGGAACCTAATTAAACTAAAGAGCTTCTGCACAACAAAAGAAACTAAATTCAGAGTGAACAGGAAACATACAGAATGGGAGAAAATTTTTGCAGTCTACCCATCTGACAAAGGGCTAATATCCAGAATCTGCAAAGAACTTAAACAAATTTACAGGAAAAAAACCAAACAACCCTGTCAAAAAGTGGGTGAAGGATATGAATGGACACTTCTCAAAAGAAGACATTTATGCTACCAACAAACATAGGAAAAAAAGCCCATCATCACTGGTCATTAGAGAAATGCAAATTAAATCCACATTGAGATACCATCTCATGCCAGTTAGAATGGTGATCATTAAAAAGTCAGGAGACAACAGATGCTGGAGAGGATGTGGAGAAATAGGAACACTTTTACAATGTTGGTGAGATTGTAAATTAGTTCAGCCATGGTGGAAGACAGTGTGGCAATTCCTCAAGGATCTAGAACTAGAAACACCATTTGACCTGACAATCCCATTACTGGATAATATATCCAAAGAATTATAAATCATTATATTATAAAGACACATGCACACGTATGTTCATTGCAGCACTGTTCACAATAGCAAAGACTTGGAACCAACCCAAATGCCCATCAATGATAGACTGGATAAAGAAAATGTGGCACATATACACCATGGAATACTATGCAGCCATAAAAAAGGATGAGTTAATGTCCTTTGCAGGGACATGGATGAAGCTGGAAACCATCATTCTCAGCAAACTGGCACCAGCATAGAAAACTAAACACTGCATGTTCTCATTCATAAGTGGGAGTTGAACAATGAGAACACATGGACAAAGGGAGGGGAACATCACACACTGGGGACTGTCCAGGGGTGCAGGGCTAGGGGAGGGATAGCATTAAGAGAAATATCTAATATAGATGACGGGGTGATGGATGCAGCCAACCCACCATGGCATGTGTATACCTATGTAACAAACCTGCATGTTCTGCACATGTACCCCAGAACTTAAAGTACAATTTAAAAAAAGATGCCTTTATAAGACATCTTTAAAAATAAAATGTATTCTCTTAAGTGTCAATATAATTAGAAAGAAAAAAAAGACACTTAGGTTTACTAAAGTAATGAAGGAACTCAAACTTGAACCAAGAACTATATGATCTTAAATCTCACTTTAGTCTGCCTCCCAGACACTTTGAGGCTCAGGGGTCTGAAGTGGGCATAGTGGCATCCTGGGAAGACTTAATAGGACAACAAAGGTAAGGCACACAATTAGCTCCAAATTCCAGTCAGTCCAAAGCATGCTCCCTTCTAAAATTACATTCTAAAATCTAGAGTAAAAATACGAAAAAGAGCATTTTCATACATGTCTCATAGTCGTTCCTCTGAATGACTAACCTCACCTTTGTTCTACATTGTGTATTTTTTATCCCAAACATGCAGAACATGTTGATGTGGTCTCGGATTACAAGGTGTTTTCAAATGATAATGTAATAAATCAGTAGACTTGTAAAATGGAGGCAGAAAAAAAATCACTTAAAACCAAAATTTACGGGGCTGCTTCTATCTGCTAAGGGAAGTGCTCTAATTCACATCAGAGGGGTAAGAGGCAGAGTTTCCTTCCCCTTTTGTAAAAAAAAAAAAATTGGGAGCAGCAAGCAAAAAATCATTCAGTTGTTAAGAAAAAATATCTAAGCCACCCTCTTGCTTGCCTTCCTCCTCTTCCCCAGGAATTGGTTGCACTACGGAAACCAGAGGAATGCAGGGATTCTACTATATGTGTAAAATAAGTTTTAGCCAAATTTACTTGAATTTCTAAGAACGGACTACTTTGGTTGATACACAAATGAAACCTACAAATAAAAGCTTTTGAGAGAAATTAGGAAGCACAGCCACAGAATCGCGGCTGAGCCAAGGAGGGAAATCCTTGTGGTATTGTGTTTAAAAATAATTTTTAATTTTTCCTACAATGAGGCGAAACTACTCACATGTGTTTAATTGTTCGCTCTGAAAGATACACAGGCCCCTTACGAAACTAGTTTTTGCCATGTAGAGTGATTTAGTTACAAAGCAGCGAAAAATAAATTGTGTCTATAAAAAAGTTACAGAATTTACTCCTGTGCCATTAAATATTAGTTAATAATGCAGTTTTTAAATTGATGTGCCATACTCTATAGTATCAATATTGTATTTGATATGGTTCAGTTGCAGACCGCTCTTCCAGAAGAAATAATTAGGCAGAAAGGAATTTATCACTTGCTGCAAACCATGAGAAGGCTTACAAACTGTTTGGAATTGTAGGAGCAGGCACTGTGTGAGCGTTTAGGAATAACTTCCATTCTCCAGAACCACATGGGCAGTCCTGCGATCCAAAGGCAGCACTGTCAAGAGGATGTCCTGGAAGCCAGAGACTGCGGTTGTCAAAACAAAGCAGTCTTGGCCTGGGTTGGCCGCACCCAAAAGGGCTGCAGCTGCCCTGCTGGTGCATATGGGTCCCATGCATCTGAATGGTGGAACCCAAACTCGTCCGCAGCCCTCCTGGGGAAGATATCCGGGAAACGTAGTTTTTAACCTAACCTCTAAGGCACGGAAAGCTTATAGATATTGATTGTAATGGAGATAGAATAATGTATTAGAATTTGTTTAACCATCCCCCGAGTTTTACACATTTTGGTTGTTACATAATTTTCTCTATGATAAATAAAATAAATTCCCTAGTCAAACAATATGAATACTTTCAAATTTTTGATAATGATTGCAAAATCGCTCTCTTGAAAAGTTATACCACTTTATACTCCTTCCAGTGATCCTCGTTCCATATTATCAGTCATGATTAATAGTTTGTCAACACTTTTGAAAAAAAAGGTGACGTATTATTTTAAAACTTTGAATTTCTTTGGCTAGTGAGTTTGAAGATTTTAATCCTCATCGCAGGTGAATTACGGTTACTTTTTTTTTTTTTTTTTTTTGAGATGTCTCACTCTGTCACCCAGGCTGGAGTGCAGTGGCGAGATCTCGGCTCACCGCAACCTCCGCACCCTGGGTTCAAGAGATTCTGGCTGCCCCAGCCTCCCGAGTAGCTGAGCTTACAGGCATGTGCCACCACGCCCGGCTAATTTTTGTATTTTTAGTAGAGACGGGGTTTCACCATGTTGGTCGGGCTGGTCTCCAACTCCACACTTCAGGTGCTCCACCTGCCTCGGCCTCCCAAAGTGCTAGGATTATAGGCGTGAGCCACTGCGCCCAGCCTTGTTTTCAAAATTAAACTTAGTTGAAGCCTGTAAGACTTAAAATGAAAGCAAAAGTATGTAACTTGATTATGATACAGCCAAATGAATGTAGGTACAAATGCTAGACTTGAAATGTAAGTGTATGAATATACATTAGTAGAATTTGATGAGGTCTTGGGATTATTTGTTCATGGGCCCAGGGTTTAGATGTCTGGCTACTCACAGTAAGATTCATGAAGGAAATAAATTCTATAAGGAAGCACTATATGACTCAGAGAAACTAGAGAGATCCAGATGTTCAGAGCTACCATTTCACTTGCTGGAATTTGCTGTTGGAATAACTACCCTTCCCTGACATAATGAGGCTAAATGAATTCCTTGGGAACCCTCAGGCTGTCAGTGCAACATCTCCAAGATTTTTCTCCAGCAGGTGGCATATACAGCACTATCCTGAAATGGTGATAACTTTATTATATGAAGTTTTAGCACAGGCATTAAAGAAGGCTCTCCAGGCATGATGGCTTCAGTGTGTAATCCCAACTACTGGGGAGACTGAGGTGGGAACCTAGGAGTTCAAGGCTACAGTGAGCTATGATCATGCCACTGCACTACAGCCTGAGTGACAGAATGAGACCCCCTCTCTAAAAAAACAAATTAAAGAGAAAAAGAAAGCTAGAGAGAGAGGTTTGTTTCAGTGACTTAAAGGAAAAAAGATGTTCTAAATTTGCTTTTGAAACTGGAACATTAATTTTTCACCAGATTAAGACAAGACCCTGTATATACGCATTAAACTTAAACAGCTATCTTTAAGGCTGTTGAATGCAAGGCGGTAAATTTATGTACCAGCTTAGTGGTAGGCATCACTCTCTATCTAGTGGCATTGCTCACCATCTAGTGGCAAGATAGGCTAATTGAAAGCAAGTGCCAAAGAAGAAATAGTCTAATACTGGAACGTTGGACAAAAGTTTAAAAAGAGAACAGTATTATAGTATCAGATAAACTTCACCACTGTTTTATTAATTGACATAAATAAACTATGTAAAATAATCCATGATTGTATCAGGTTATCTAATTTGGAAATGAAAATAATACTCTTGCTGGATGGTAAACAGACTATTCCTAACATCGGGTCTTTTCTTGGAAGTGTTCTATCTTATCTTAAACCTTTTATGATCTTAAAAATTTTATTTTCAAATCTTAAGCTGTTGAATTATATTTTAATCATTTCATGGAAAATATTTAGAAATTATATTGTTAACCAATTTAGATCAAATCAACATCCGAACTGGGTCATTACGAGGAGATTTTTGGTATAATAATTTTGTAATGTCAGGATATTAATCAGGGTATGATAGTACACATAATTAGTATGGTTAGCTGATAGTCTAAAGTTAGAATGACAGTCATTGAGCCTATATCATGTAGCTACAGTGAAATCTATCTGTTCTAACATGTTCAGCATTCTGTTAGGATTAGTTGGTGTCCACACTGTCTTTGTTATTAAATCATTTGAACATTATCCAAGACCATAAGGAACTGTATGTTCACAGGAAAAAAAATAACAAAATTACAAATGCGAAGAATGTATGTACTATGAAAAGAAAGTAGGCAAACAGGTATCTTTAAAAGAGGAAGCTAAATAAAAATAAAAGAAGAAGCCAAATGAATGGATCAGATAGAAAAAAAATTTCAAAAGCATAATAATTTTTTAAAAAGGACAATAAATGTGTTTAGAAACCTAAAGAAAGAAATGGGAAATATGAATCAGAAAGATCAGTTATGAAGGACCAACTGGAGACAGTCAGCATGAAAAACCTAATAACTGAAATAAATCTGTAAGTATAGTATTAGATAAAGCTTATAGATTTTTTTTTAGATACTGCTTTTCAGAGTGAACACACTTGAAATATAAATTATTGAGCTGAAAGATCAGGCCAAAGAACTCTTTTAGAAGGATTCAGGAAGTGACAAAGCAGTGCTAAAACACTGAGAGAAAACTTAAGACATAGTGACAGAATTTTGCATTACTGAAGGGTAATATTAGTACAGTCTTTATTCAGTATCTTCAAAGTTTGGTTCCAGGACCCACTGCCCCATAGTAAAATCCAGGAATGCTCAATTCCCTTATATAAAGTGGCATATTTGCTCATAATCTGCATATACCCTCCTATATACATTGAATTATCTCTATATTACATATGATATCTAACACAATGTGAATGCTATGTATATAGTTGCTATGCTGTATTGGTTTTTTATTTATATTTTTATTGTTATTTTAATTTGTTTTTTTCCTGAATATTTTCCATCCCAGGTTGGTTGAATCTGTAAATGCAGAACCTGAGGATACACAGGGCTGAATGTATTTAGATAGAAAGAGCATAGAGAAGTTGTTGAAATAAGAGAAATTTGAAGCTAGGACACTATATACAATTAATTTGATGTAAGGCTGACATAAGTTATTGTAAGGTACACAAGGCCTCAGAAGACTGACAAAAATTGTTTGAAAACACTTTGGAAGGATATGTTCAAGTAAGACAATAAATGAATCCAGGAGGTAACTAAGAGATGTGAAAAGTGTGGAACAAGTGAAGCTCTGTAATGTGTTTAGATAAAAACCTGCCAGAGTCATATTTAATCTAAACAGCTTCAGGAAGAGAGACACACTATATTGCTTTCTTTATCCCAGAGATTTCAGAGCATATACATAGGTGTCATGCATGTCATATGTATATGTGTGTATTTGTTGGAGAAACAAGCCCCCACCAGCCCTCCACAAAATTCCCTGTTTATTTACAAGTTGTACATGAGAATATGCACTATTTCCTATCATCAGAGGTGGTGTTTGAAATACATGAGAATCAGTACAACGTGGGGCACTGACCAGTCGAGCAGACATCAGCAAACTACGGGAGCAGATTCCTGGATGCTGTGCCCTTCATGTCAGGATTATGAGTACATTTCTGGTGGTCTGGGGCAGAGGCATGGGGCAGGGACTCAAGGTAGCTTCTATTTACCATGTATATCGGATTGTTTCTATATTTTAACAACTTGTATGGTCATGTATACTGACCGAATAACAACTCTGCTATAAGACATGTGTGACAACTTCATGTAATTTTCTGAAACATGCTTTTTTTTTTTTTTTTTTTTTTTTTTTTAAATAAACCTTGGGCAATGTTATGTTAAGACAGTCTCTGCAGTAAAATAATTTTCCATATTGACAGACTTACCTTCTTTACAATGAAAGTCAGAATATATAAGTAAAACATATTAAGTTATACTAAAGAAGAGAGAATAATCAAATACAATCTTAAACTCAAGATACTTTTGTGACAATTACGCTTGCAAGATGTTTTCCCAGGCTTACTGGGTCATAAATATTCAGTATCATTTTCCTTCCCATATTTTAGAGAAAGGGAATTTAGAACATGTGTTATAAAGCTAGGTTTTAAAAAATCTAAATAATAGTTTCCTCTCATTGCAGAATTCAATTAAATTGCAGCCTGGAGCCAAGCCCAACAGGCCTCTTCAGAGCCACAACTACCCACAGGTAGGTGGGCACTTGATGTGTGAGAAAAAAAAATTGTTATAGGTCATTGAGTTGTGCAGTTGTTTGTTACACAGCAAATAACATTCCTTTTTCACTTATTCCTCATTCATTCAATATATTCTAAACATAGAACTATGAGCTATAAAAACCCAAAACTGGCTTTTCTTTTGAAAGACTGACTAGACAAATTTATGATAAAACTGATCAGGAAAGGAATGGAGAAGCAAATAAATAACAGCACCCATGAAGTTTGCATTCTACTGTTGAAACAGAAAAGACACAAATAAACTGGGAATTCCAAATGGCTCATAAGCAAATGAAGGGTGACTTACCCTTACTCTGTAATCAGAGAAATGCAAATTAAAACAATTAAGTCTGAGAATATCATGTAGTTGTGAGGATGTTGGGAAATAAGAAACCTCCCATACAATTTAAGGGACAGTAAACTGGTGCAACCATTCCAGGGAGCAACCTGAAAGTACTTGGTAAATTAACTATATTTATACTTTCTCTACAATGTAGCAATTATGTTTCTAGGTCTCTTGTCCATGTCCCTGGGAATATTTTTCATAGCAGTATTTGTGGCAGGAAGAATGAGGAAAGTCTAGATATCTACTGGCAGAGGAATGGGAAATAAAATAAGAGATAGACAAATAATAAAGTTATATTCAGCACTCAAAAATAATGTTCTAGATTAATATTTATCTTGATGGCTCTTGAAATATCATGACAAGTTGAGGAGAAGACAATATGAGATTTATTAAATAATAACTTTCTTTTTTTTGTTTGTTTTTTTTTTGAGATGGAGTCTCGCTCTGTTGCCCAGGCTGGAGTGCAGTGGCACAATCTTGGCTCACTGCAACCTCTGCCGCTCTGGTTCAAGCAATTCCCCTGCCTCAGCCTCCTAAGTAGCTGGGATTACAGGCACACGCCACCACATCTGGCGGGTTTTTTTGTATTTTTAGTAGAGATGAGGGTCTCACCATTGTTGGCCATACTGGTCGCCTCCCAAAGTGTTGTGAATACAGGCATGAGCCACCGCGCCCTGCCAATAATACGTTCAAGGAGATTAAATGCATATGTCCAGAAACACCAAATGTA
>CAUYQU010084430.1:0-15508 GCA_963574635.1 Cheracebus regulus | reverse complement strand
TTCTTTCTTTCTCCTTTTCTCTCTTTTTCTAAAATCTCTTCCTCTTTCTTTCTCTTTCATTTTTTCTTTCTTTTGCTGTTTCTTTCTTTCTCTTTTTCTAAAATCTCTTCCTCTTCCTTTCTCTCTTTCATTCTTTTTATTCAAAAAAAAAAAAAAAAGCAGATGCTAGACATTCATGAAGGACTAACATGCCATGCATTTACAGTAAAATAGGTCTCATGCCCATAGCCCACATCCCAACTTTAGTCCATATGTGAAGAAAGAAAAATCCATAACAAGGCTAGAAACTCTTTAGAGTGAGTTAGGATTTTTTTTTTTTTTTTGAAGAGTGTCCAATGTAGGCATATGAACATTTAAAGTAGAAATTTCTCTCCACCTCTTGGGTCAAGCAAGGGCAGGATTCATATACATACTCAAGAGACTGAGTTACTTGCCAGGAGTGGAGACCAACATCTCAGCCCCCAGTCAGCTGCTGCTGGGCTGCAGAAATGTGTAGGCTTGCTCTGTGCTTCTACTTGAGCAGAGAGTGGGGAAAGAGTATTCTTGAGAGAACTAAACCCATGTCATCTGGAATTAGGGGGTTAGATGGGGGTGGGGCAGAAGGATTTGTGCCTTTTATTCACCTGAGACTGCCTGGAGATGCTTGTGTAGAACAAAGAAGGGACTGCAGTGGGAATGGTCTAAACTTCTATCATTGAATTGGACAGAGATTCATGAGTTTTCCTAAGAACTAAATGGGAAACCAGGAAAGTAATAGTGAGCTTGAGTTCCCACCCAGGAGTTCTGGCTCAACAGAATGAGCTTGCATCCAGAGTACTTGTAAAGAGAATTAAGGGAAATCATGAGAGGTCAGCTGCATGGGGTTTCACCAAGTGAAGTGTGGAGAGAATAGTGTGAAGTCAAAAGTCTTATGGGACAGTAAGCAAAAAAAACTATGCAAAAGCAACCCCAGCAGAGAGGGTCAGCATTGGGGTACCTGCCACACAGAGGTACCAATGTCAGGTACAGGAGCCCAATAATATAGGACTGTCTTTTTCTCTTCGAACCCCTGCTTTCTTTGGATGTAATACTAAGAGAGGTATAGGAGCATCAGTTGGTGAGGCCAGAAAGAAGGATTATGATGGAAAGAAAAAGAATAGACCATGAAGCCCCACTTCTGCCTGGCAGAATTCAGGATCAATTCAAGCTAGGAAATGGGAGAAGATGTAGATTAGATAGAAGATTGAAGATTATATGAGAGTGGACTTTTTAATACCCCAAAATGAGACTATTCTAGTCTCCAAAAGTTCCCAGAAAAGCCTTAGACTATGCACAAGATGTTATCCTGGTGTAGGAGAAAGGAAGTCTGACAGAGAAAATTTAAAGATGACCAGGTTGTTTCCTGCTTTTATCTTATCAAGTACAATCCATTTAAGAAATTGGTTATAATAGCATTTTTGTTTCCTTTCCCATTCTCTGTGTCCTTGTAGAATCACACTTCTATCATCATTTCAGTAGGATTTCAGGTGAGTGGAAAGATGGCCACATGTGCTCAGTCCCTTTTTAAACCACAAGTCAATGTAACTGCCTTATTTATTTTTATTTTTTGGACCAAAAACTCCTCCAGAAAGGACTAAGTTGACCTACTGATATTTAAGTGAGAAATCAATAGATAGCAGGAAAGTCCAAATTTCCACTTCAATAGTGGGCATATTCCACTTGCCTAAGTTCACCTAAGAGAAAAGCTTTAGCCAAGCATGGTGGTGCACACTCAGCTACTCGGAAGCCTGGGAGATTGAGGCTGCAGTGAGCCATGATTGAGCCACTGAACTCCCACGTGAGTGACAGAGTGAGACCCTATCTCAATAAAAAAAGAAAGAAAGAAAACAAAACAAACAAAAAAGAAAAACTGTGGTCCATTACCTTGTAGCTAACCATCTGAACTAATTTCTCAGAAATAATCATTGACTGTCACATCTGCCACCTAGTGGCCACTCTGATGCACGCATTATGCTAATATCACCATACTATGCCTACACCTTTTCATCCTTGATCCCTGCATCCATCATTCATTCATTCCTTCACCCATCCATCCATCCATTATCCCTTCATCCATCCATCCACCCATCATTCATATTCATTCACCCATCCATCCATCGTGCCTTCATCCATCTGTCTACACATACATGCATGGTACACTTATTTGGGTCAGGCTCTAGGCATGCAGGCAAACAGAATAAATTGAGCCCTCGTCCTCCCTCAAGGAACTGATGATCTAATGGGGGAGAAAAACTTGTATTTTTTTTTTCAGATGGAAGATTCTAAAAGCTAAGGCTCCAATATCCAAGTCTGTGTTTCAACCTTTTTAAAAAAAAATCTCAAATGGCTTCTTCCCTGTAATTTAATGAGATACTTAAGTCTTTGCAATAATAAAGGGTTAAAAAAAAAAACAGTTCATAAATCATACTACTCCTAACCATTTTCTTATTTCTTTCCTTTTATTCATAGCCAAGTTTCTTCAAACTGGACTCTACATCCTCTGAAATCCTTTCCTCGTCTCTAACCCATTTTTGTGGTTCTGTTTCTTTATTTTATTTTTAATATATTTTATTGTAAAATAATCAAGAATATTCAGAAAACAAACATAGTATAATTACCTATGTATTCATCATCTACTTTTTATCACTGACATTATGTCTTTTTTTTCTTAGATCTTTTTTCCCTAAGAAATAAAATATCACAGATAGTGACTTTCTCGGTTCCTCCTTTCTGCTCCCTTCCTGCTCCTTCCCCTTCTCTTTCTGCAGACAAAACCACAGTCATGACCATAACTCCATGCATGTGCTCACACTTTTGCTACCCATTTTATGTATCCATAGCAGTGGATATTATTTTGATTGTTTGTAAATTTGGCAAATCATTATGAATGTTGCTTTTTTAAAACTCAAATTTCTATTTGTAGTTTTTCATGTTTATCTATATTCAAACACAAACTCTAGTTCATTTTCACAACTGTATATTATTCCACTGTATGAAAATATCACAAATGATATATATCTATTCTTTTGATGAATATTTAGGTCATATTCATTGTTTTTCTATTTCAAATAATGCTTGCCGTGAACACTGTCATAGGCATATTGTCTGCATGTGCAGTTCTTAAGCAGAAGACCTTCTATGTTACCCCCAGGAGTTCCCTATATAAAGGATGTTCAATAACAGGTGAGTGCCATGGCTTACGCCTGTAATCCCAACACTTTGGAAGGCCAGAGGCAGGTGGATCACCTGAGCTGAGGAGTTAGAGACCAGCCTGGCTGACATGACGAAACCCTGTCTTTACTTAAAAAATACAAAATTTAGTCAGATATGGTGGTGGATCCCCGTAATCCCAGCTGCTCAGGAGGCTGAAGCAGGCAGACTTGCTTGAACCCAGGAGGCAGAGGTTGCAGTGAGCAGAGATCGTGCCAATGCACTCCAGCCTGGGTGACAGAGTGAGAATTAGTCCCAAAAAAAGAAAAAAAAGAAAAAGATATTCAAACGCCCATGACATCTTCCACTAGCAACAAGAAATGTGCCTGTTCTTGCACTACATTTTGTCCTTTGTCCACACAACCTGGTAACAGAAGTGTCACCTAAGTTGATTCCATCATATAATAAGTACATATCTGAAGATTCAGAACCATAGCAGAACTATTTATTCCTCTCTACTGCTAAACAAAAACTATAGGAGGCCATTGTTTTGGGCTAAACTCCTACACTAGACTCCAGTAGACCAGACTAAAAATTAGAATGCAATTACCAATGCTCACTTAACGGAAACTGAGTTGTCATCTGGACTTCCAATAAATCAGGAGACAGAGAGATAATGTAATGCCCCAAACAGGCCAGTTTTAATCTTCAATCAGCATGCTAATAAAGTTCCCTCTGTTTTACCCCTGCAACAAAGAGTAACATAGTAACCCGATGTTCACTAATCAGTTATCTTTTTATTGCTCTGTTTCCCTGTCCCCACCTTACAAAGAAAGTAACTTTGAAATGACCAATCCAGTTTTTGCTTTTTATTTCTGCCTTATTTGGCCCCCTTTTCTGGGTATAAAGCCAACCACCTCTGTTCAGCTCATTGGAACTCTTATTTATTTTATGGAATGAAGCATTGCCCAATTCTAGAATCACAAAAAAGTCAATTGAGATCTTTAAATTTGTTTACATTTGTCTTTTGACAGATCTGGTGACCATGAAGTTACCTGAAGGAGACTGCTGATGACCTGAGACACCATTAGGAACACAGAAACAATACTACTAACCTCTTTGAACAAGGGGCGGTGCGAGGGGTGTCCTCTGTCTTCCTCAAGGAGCCCAAGGAACCCTAAGACTCTTAAGTCCCTCTCAGATCTGAGCTCTGCTCGCTTTTGCATTTGATGCCCTGATCCCTTTGGCTTTCAGTGGGTACCAAAGGTTAGTTTGCACTATGAGAGAACATTCAACCATGGAATAGCAAGGGTTAGTTTGTGCTATTGCAGGATGTGTGATCTTTTGGATTACAGTGACTGATAAATCACTGGCCAAAAAATGCCAGTTTTTAAGGTAACTGATGGCAGTAAGTGGTTATTACTGAAGGTCCTCTTTATTTCTTCTCTTCATGCAGGCCAAGATGTCAGGGTCCAAGCCATCTCAGCCCCAAGAGACCCAAGATCCAATGTAAAATTGGGATTAAATTTCTAAAGTTCCAAGTACTCTGCCTTCCAGCTATACCTGCCTTTCATGTATGGGAATTATGGCTCTGAAAGCTGCAAATTTTACAACAGTGACAAAATAACACTAAAAACAATTCAGAATTATAATAGCCATTACATAGAATGCTCCTGATGAACAATATCACACTTTTAAATTTTAAAATTTTTTAAAAAAAATATATATAAGGTCTTTCTGTGTTGCCCAGGTTGATCTCAAACTCCTGGGCTGAAGCCGTGGCTTCCCGAGTAGCTGGGACTACAGGCAAGAGCCACTGCACCTGGTTCAACATTGTGTTAGCAACAGTGAATCTACACAAGTCTGCAGCAACTCCATTTCTCCCTCCTAAAGGAAAGAATTTATCTGAGGGGCATAAGGCACAGCAGGAGTGAAAGTTTATTTTAAAAGTTTTAGAGTAGAAATGAAAGGAAGTAAAATACACTTGGAAAAAAGCCAGGCATGCAACTTGGGAGATTCAAGTGCCTCCTCTTGACTTGGAGTTTATATGTTGTTATAATTCCAGGGTTTGCGCTTCTTCTCCCCTGATTCTTCCCTTGGGCTGGGCTGTCCACATGAACAGTGGCCTGTCAGGACTGGGAGGGGGCACATGCACAGTGTGTTTGCTGAAATTTGCACATGCTCATTTGAAGCATTTTTCCCCTTACTAGTCAAGTGTTCCTAGAAGAAGGTCATGTACCAGTTAAACTCTGCCATCTTGCCTTTTAGTGTGTATGCTTGGGCCCTCTCGTCCAACTCCTGAGACCTTATCGGGAAGCTGCTGCTCATCAGCTTCAGGTGTTTTCTATCTATTGGGAGATGGCCTTTCCCTGGCACCAGCTGTGACCAATTATAACGTTAGAGCGACAGTTTAACAACTGCCTGACCATTACTTGATAGTCGCCTGACATTCCGGGTGGAGGGGGCCTCTCATGCCCTGCTCATGCCTGCCTAACTACCCATGCCCATGGAAGGGGTAGCTATTGCTTTCCTGATCATCTCATTTCTTGTCCTGAGAACTTGGCTTGACTTCATCTGTTGGAGGTACATGAGTCTTTGGGCCCATATATACAGGTGGCTAATTAAAAGGCTAGGAGCCTCAAGAATATAGCTAGACAGAAATGCAGCTGCACCCTGTTTGCAGCTAGCAAAATATGGCCAGACAGAAATGTGAGTTGCACTTTATTTGCAGCTAGACTGATTGTGATACAGGAGATAGAAATTATTTAGAGGCAAGGTGTGATGGCTCATGCTTGTAATCCCAGCACTTTGGGAGGCCGAGGCAGGTGGATTACCTGAGGTCAGGAGTTTGAGATCAGCCTGACCAATATAGTGAAACCCTGTCTCTACTAAAAATACAAAAATTAGTTGGGCATGGTGGCATGTACCTGTAATCCCAGTTACTTGGGAGGCTGAGGCAGGAGAATCGCTTGAACTCAGGAGGCAGAGGTTGGAATGAGCCAAGATTGCACCATTGCACTCCAGCCTGAGCAACAAGAGCAAAACTCCATTTCAAAATAGAAAGAAGAGGAGAGAGAGAAAAACAAAAAAAGGAAGAAAAGAAGGAAGGAAGAAAGGAAGGAAGGAAGGAAGGAAGGAAGGAAGGAAGGAAGGAAGGAAGGAAGGAAGGAATTATCTAGGCAGATAGTGAGGACAAAGAGTCCTTGGCAGAATTTTCCTTTTAAGAAAAAGCAGCCCTAGAAATCGTCTTTTCTAACAGAGAGCAGCCTGAAAGATCAAGCTGCAAAACATAGAAAAGGAAGCTGGAAGCTTGCACGGGGGAATGCCAGTAACTGCACCAATAGAAAAGGGCTACCTGGGAGACAGGCATGTCCGCCATGGAAGCTCCATCTTCCCATTTTTGTTAGCACATGTACAGTAAGAAAGAAATAGGCAACATGGAGAAGCTCAGACAGAGAACTCACCTTCATAATAAAAGATTGGGGTGGCGGCTGCCAGAGATTTGAACCTTATGCAGATTTTCACCCTATGAAGATGACACACCTGGTCCTAACTGATTTTTTGTGTCCTATGTAGATCAAGCATCACCTCCCCATTAATTCATCTATAAAAACCACTGCATTTCACCATGAATTGGCAACCCATTTTTCCGGGACACCTCTCTGTAGCAGAAGCTATTCTCTTTCTTTTGCCTATTCAGTTTCTCCTCTTAACTTTACTCTTTGTGTATCTACATCCTTGATCTCCATGGCCACAAGACAATGAACCTCAGGTGTCATTCCAGACAATGAGGCCACTTCAATTGTTGCAGCTCTCAAGGCATTATTCGAGTCTCTGGTTTTTTTGGATTTTTTTGGGGATTGGCTCTGGAAGAGCTGATCTACAGGGCTCCCAAATTAGACCTACCCAGGGATGCCTTCAATAGCCATAAGCTTCTAATAGTGCCTTCAGTAGTGCAGAAGCTTCTAAAAGTATTTCAAAAAAAAATTATTGCATCTTTTTGTTGTTAAGAACAAACAGCTTCTCTTCAAAGGGTTTTGGTTTCTGATTCTTTGTTCTATTCTATAAAGTAATCTTACCCATTCATCTATCAGCCCTCCATATCTCCACTGTGACCAAACACGCCCAAGCATTTCTCATCACCTATGTAACTGTCCTTCTCGTCAAAAGCCCACCCTTGCCCCTTGATGATGTCAACAGTAGCCAATCAGACTTAGCCTAGATTGTGTGATCTGACCCCAGCCCACAGGGGAGGACACAGGAACAGGGTCCATGTTAGGGAATAAAAACTGCTGCTCTCTTTTGTTCAAGGCGCTCTCCCTTGCCTCTGCCTTGCATGCAGGAGACGCCCATCTATAGAAGTAAATTGCCTTGCATTTACTTTTATCTCCCACATTTTGAATTGCTTTTTACAAAATAATAAATAAAAAGCTTAAGGGATTGATAAGAAAATTAAATCTGCTGACCTTTTTGTTTAGCCCTGTTCATTAAAGGATTCCAGCCTAAAGTCAGTAATCTAATTAAGAAACAAGCTAAATTGAAAAAACTGCCCATTGAACTAACTTGGTCTCCAAAATAAAACTTTCTTCATTTAGCTAGCTATTTTGAAATCTTTGTAAAAAGAAATTTACATCTATAAATGAAATTTTCATTTGTAAGGGTATCTTCCTCTTTGTACCTAAACCACAATAGGAAAGACATTGGTTTGAAGTTTACATAAAAAATCTTTCTCTTGTTTAAGGTACTTTTCCTGGCCATCTTGTCTTAACTGAGTCTTTTAATTATGCCCTTATCTCAGCAAATAATGGCATTGAGACATACAAGTTCTATAAATTTTCCACCTTGTTTCACACAAATGTCATGCCTTTGGAAATGCAAATTTAAGGCCACCTACCTAACAGTTGTTTAGAGCAAGGAATAAGCAATCATAAGGTTGATAGTCTAAAACCGGGAGATTGAGATTTTGAAAACTGGAAAATGCAGAATATTTATTTATTTATTTATTTTTGAAACAAGGATCACTCTGTCACCCAGGCTGGAGTACAGTGGTACAATCATAGTTCACTGTAACCTTGCACTTCCAGGCTCAAACAATTCTCTCATTTCAGCCTTGGAGTAGTGGGACTACAGGAGCACACCACCATGCCCAGCTAATTTTATTTTTGTAGAGATGGGGGCTCACTATGTTGCCCAGGCTGGCTTTGAACTCCCAGCCTCAAGCAATCCTCCAACCTGAACCTCCAAAAGGGCTGAGATTACATGTATAAAAATAAATAAATCTCAGGACCCCAAAATCACTAAGCCAAAGAGAAAAGTCAGGCTGAGAACTGCGAAGGGCAAACCTGCCTCCCATTCTATTCCTAAATAAGATGGCTACAAAGATTAAAAAAAAAAAAATCTGCATACTTCCCATACAATTTGTCCACAAAAAAATTCCTTGTGGACAAAGGACAGACAGAACTCAAAGCCATCCCTCTGCTTGCAGGAAACAAATGCACAGTTGATTGCTTCTTTTGATTCAGTGGAAGGCCAAATAATGCAACCATTTGTTCTTTAATCTACCTGGAAGCCTCCCTCCCCACTTTGAGTTGTCCCACCTTTCCAGACCTAATCAATGTACATCTTACATATATTTATTGATGTCTCGTGTCGTCCTAAAATGTATAAAACTAAGCTATGTCCCAGCCACCTTGGGCACATGTTGTTAGGATCTTCTGAGGCTGTATCATGGGTGCATCCTTTTGTTTTTTTGTTTGTTTGTTTGTTTTTTTGGGACAGAGTCTCAGCTCTGTCACCCAGGCTGGAGTACAGTGGCATGATCTTGGCTCACTGCAACCTCCACCTCCTGGGTTCAAGCAATTCTCCTGTCTCAGTCTCCTGAGTAGCTGGGACTACAGGTTTGCACCACCACACCTGGCTTTTTGTATTTTTAGTAGAGACAAAGTTTCATCATGTTGGTCAGGCTGGTCTTGAACTCCTGACCTCATGATCTGCCTGCCTAGGCATTCCAAAGTGCTGCAATTACAGGCATGAGCCACCATGCCCAGCAGGTACATCCTTAACCTTTGAAATAAATTTTGTAAATTGATAAGAGACTTGTCTTAGAAACTGAGGGACTTCTCTTCCCAGTCCACAAGGGGTGTGGTTTCAAAGGCAGGAGTTTACCGGCTCCACACCTCCATCTGGGAACCAGAGGGATTTCAAATGTAAAGTTCTTTCTCTGGGTTTCCCAGAGGCACGGGCTAGGTGGGGAGAGCTGGGTGGGCTCCTTTGTCCCAAAAAAACGCTGAAAGCTCTGGGAGGAGGGGCCTTTTCAGAGTTGTGGACCGAATAGCAGTCTGGTATCAGTGTCAAAGATCAATCACTCCAGAGGAAGTTTGAAAGAACTCCTCTCATTGGACGAGAAGGTGAATGGGGAGGGAATAACTCAAGGATTAAACCTCCAGCTGTTCTTACCTACAGGGATTCCTTCTCTGGGTCCCCTTCCATGACAACGTGGGAGCTATCTTTCTCTCTCTCTCTCTCTCTCTCTCTCTCTCTCTCTCTCTCTCTCTGTCTAATAATTCGCTTTTCCGCAAAACTCTTTGGGTCCACGATATTTATTTGAACAGCAAACTCACCACACCTCCAGGGGCCCTTTCCCCATTCTTCAGGGTTAGCGAGGCTAAGAACTTCTTCAGAATGGGCAGTTGGATACACTCCCCCAGTTATATCTTTTGGTGAGCCAGACAGGAGAACACTGGACTTCAGAGTGGTGAGTGATATTGGACCCCTTTTGCTTGCTAATCTGTCCTTTCCCTTCTTTTTGATTTGTTAAGGAGGTAAAAACCGGGTGCCCATTAGCCACCTAAGTGCAAATAGCATGGCCGTTGTTCTAAAGACGTGAGTGTCAGGCTTTCTGGGAATGGACTGTCTAATCTCGGCTCTTTGGGACTGGGAGTGTTGGTCAGCCCCTAACCAGCTTCCGTTTCTTGCTGTTCTTTCTTTCTCTGGGCCAAGCTGCTGCTCTGAACTCCCAGTTCATTCTGGTTGGAGCAAAGAGTGGTGGTCCTGAACTCCTGGTTCAGTCCGCTTGAGGTCAGCCCACTTAGACCTCCTAAGAAAAAGCTGCCTATGCGAACCACACCCAGTCTTTCAGACCCCAACCTCCTGGGTCCAGATTTCCATCAGGCAAATTTCTTCCTGGCTCTTTCCTCTAAGATATTTCCTACACAGAAGGTTATTACCCTTCTTGCTAAGACTTTGAGGCTCTTAGGGTGGCAGTCCGGGGACCCTTGACCATGGTGCCCTCAGGCTTATGCCTATGAAGACCTCCTCCTACAGGATAAATGCACAAGACCAGTTCCCATAGTCCACAGTGGTAGGTTATGTCCTAACAGAGCCAGAGTCTATTGTGTTTTTTTGTCACCCACAATTTCCCATTCAACTGAGTGGTGCCAGAATCCATTGATGTACAATTTTTCTTGCCTAGAATTGGCTTGCCATACGGCAGAACTTCTCCATCTAGAATACCATAGTCAGAGCTGGTCTGAGGCTCAAATAGTTAATTACAGGCCCCACAACCTGTTGACCTGCATACTTGAGGGATTAAGGCGAACTAGGGAAAAGCCCATGACTTATGCAATGTTATCCACCATAACTCAGGGAAAGGAAGAAACCCCAACAGCCTTCCTTGAGTGGATTTGGGAGGCCTTAAGAAAGTATACTCCCCTGTCACCAGACTCCATTGAGGGTCAACTAAAACTAAAAGACAAATTTATTATGCAGTCAGCAGCAGACATTAGGAGGAAGCTCCAAAAGGTGGCCCTGGGGCCAGAACAGAGTTTAGAATTATTACTAAATCTAGCAACCTTGGTGCTTTGTAATAGAGACCAGGAGGAATAGGCTGAAAGGGACAGGAGGGACAAGAGAAAGGCCACAGCCCTAGTCATGGCCTTCAGGCAACCAGACCCAAGGGGCTTGGAAGAAGGAAGGGCTTGGGTTAGCTGCCAGTCTGGCAGAGCTGGCTACCACTGTGGCCTACTGGGACATTTTAAGAAATACTGTCCCCAAAGGAACAGACCACCTCCTCGTCCTTGCCCACTGTACCAAGGGGATCACTGGAAGGCACACTGTCCCAGGGGATGATGGTTCTCAGGGCCTGAGGCAGCTAACCAGATGACCCAACAGCAGGACTGAGGGTGCCCAGGGCAAGTGCCAGCACAAGCCATCACCCTCAAAAAGCCCCAGGTAAAGCTAACTATAGAGGGCCAGGAGGTCAGTCTTCTCCTGTACAGTGGCGTGGTCTTCTCAGTTTTATTTCCTGTCCTGGACAGTTGTCCTCCAGGTCTGTAACTGTCCGAGGAGCCCTAGGACAAGCATTCTCCTGATATTTCTCCCAGCCCCTAAGCTGTAACTGGGGAGATATATTCTTCTCCCATGACTTCTTCATCATGCCAGAAAGTGCCACTCCCTTACTAGGGAGGGACCTGTTAGCCAGAGCAGGAGCCATTATCTGAACATTATCAGGGAGGAAATCCCTCTCTGCTCCCCATTATTTAAAGAAGGGATTAATCCTGAGGTTTGGGCAATGGAGGGACAATTTGGACAGGCAAAGAATGCCTGCCCAACTCGAATAAGGCTAAAGGATCCCACCTCTTTTCCTTACAAAAGACAGTATCCCCTAAGACCAGAAGCCAAAAAGGGGCTACAGGATATTGTAAGGAACTTAAAAGCTCAGAGTCTAGTAAGGTCCTGTAACAGCCCTTGTCATACTACAATTTTAGGACTACAAAAACCTCATGGACAATGGAGGCTGGTGCAAGATCTCAGGCTTATTAATGAAGCTGTGATCCTTTTATGCCCAGCCATACACAACCCGTACACCTTGCTTTCTCAAATACCAGGAGAGGCACAATGATCTATAGTCCTGGACCTTAAGGATGCCTTTTTCTGTGTTCCATTACATCCTAACTCACAGTTTCTGTTAGCCTTTGAAGATCCTTTAGACCAGAAATTTCAGCTCACCTGCACAGTGTTACCCCAGGGCTTTTGAGATAGCCCCCACCTATTTGGCCAGGCTCTAGCTCAGGACCTGAGTCATTTTTCACATCCAGGTACCCTCACTCTTCAATATATGGATGACTTACTTTTAACCACTAACTCAGAAACCCAGTGTCAGCAGTCCACCTAGGACCTCCTAAACTTTCTAGCCACCTGTGGATATAAAGTTTCCAAATCAAAAGCCCAACTTTGTAGGGAAGAGGTAAAATACCTAGGGCTTGTCTTATCTAAGGACACCCAGGCCCTTGATGGAGAATGTCTCCAACTCATACTGGCCTTCCGTCATCCAAAGACCTTAAAACAGTTGCGGAGATTCTTAGGAATAACTGGTTTCTGCCGATTGTGGATTCCCAGATACAGTGAAATAGCCAAACCCCTATACACTGATTAAGGAAACCCAAAAAGCTAACTCCCGTCTAATACAATGGGATCCTATAGCTGAGGCAGCCTTTCAGACCCTAAAGCAGGCACTACTGCAGGTTCCAGCTCTAAGCCTTTCTACAGGGAACAACTTCTCCCTATATGTGATGGAAAAGTCAGGAGTGGCACTGGGGTTTCTCACCCAGACTCGGGGGACCATGCCACAACTGGTGGCATACCTAAGTAAGGAAATTGATGCAGTAGCAAAAGGCTGGCCACTCTGCTTGTGGGTCGTAGCTGCGGTGGCTATACTGGTCTCAGAAGCTGTTAAAATAGTGCAGGGGAAAGATCTAACTGTATGGACTTCACATGATGTAGCTGGAATTCTGGCCTCTAAGGAGGCTTATGGCTGTCTGACAACCGCTTACTCAAATATCAGGCCTTAATGCTCGAAGGGCCTGTACTTCAGCTGCGCACATGTGCAGCCCTCAATCCAGCTACTTTTCTTCCTAAGGAAGGGGTAGACAGAACGTGACTGTCGGCAGGTTATAGCCCAGAACTATGCAGCTCGAGAGGATCCCTTAGAAACTCCTCTAGCCAATCCTGACCTTGACCTGTACACTGATGGAAGTTCATTTATGGAAAATGGAGCTTGAAAGGCAGGATATGCAGTAGTCAGTGATCAAACAGTGCTTGAAAGTAATTCCCTTCCTCCTGGAACTAGTGCCCAGCTGACAGAACCAGTAGCCCTCACTCAAGCTCTAAGATTAGGAAAAGGAAAGAGAATAAACATTTACATAGATTCCACATGTGCTGACCTGGTTCTGCATGCCCATGCTGCCATATGAAAGGAAAGAGAGTTCCTAACCTCAGCAGGAACTCCCATTAAATATCATAAGGGAATTTTAGACTTATTACAAGCTGTCCAAGAACCCAAAGAGGTAGCAGTCTTACACTGCCAAGGTCACCAGAAAGGAGACGAGACGGAAGCAGAGGGCAATCGCCAAGCTGACATAGAGGCAAAAAGGGCAGCTAGACACTAATTTATAGAAGGACCTTTAATAGGGGAAATCCCTCTCCAGGGAACTAGACCTCAATACTCATCAGAAGAGGTAGAGTCGACAGTCTCCCAGGGACACAATCTTCTTCCTTCAGGATGGCTAGCTACTGAGGAGGGAAAAGTACTCCTACCTGCTGCCAGCCAGTGGAAAGTACTTAAAACCCTACATCAAACCTTCCATATGGGTATAGAGAACATATATTGAATGGCCAAATCTATATTTATAGAAAAATATCTCTTCAAGGCTGTCCAACAGTCAAATGATGTGAAATATGCCAGAAAAATAATCCTTTGGCACATCACAAAGTTCCTCCTGGGGAACAGCGAACTGGTCATTACCCAGGTAAGGACTGGCAAATGGACTTTATCCATATGCCTAAGTCTCAGGGATATCAATATCTGTTAGTATGTGTAGATGCCTACACAAACTGGGTCGAGGCTTTCCCCTGTAGAACAGAAAAAACCCAAGAGGTAATAAGAGTCCTGATTAATGAAATAATCCCTAGATTCGGACTCCCTCCCCGTCTTCAAAGCGATAACGGCCCTGCCTTCAAAGCTGCAGTGACCCAAGGAATTTCCAAAGTGTTAGGAATATAGTATCATCTCCACTGTGCTTGGAGGCCTCAATCCCCAGGGAAAGTGGAGAAGGTGAATGAAATTCTTAAGAGACACCTAAAGAAACTGGCACAGGAAACCCACCTCCTGTGGCCTTCTCTTTTACCAATATCACCCTTAAGGACTCGAAACGCTCCTCAGAAAACAGGACTCAGCCCTGTGAGATGCTTTATGGACGGCCCTTTCTTACTAATGATCTTGTATTAGACAAGGCAACAGCAGATCTAATAAAATATATATCCTCCTTGGCTAAGTACCAACAGGCTCTCAGGACCTTACCTGAAGGACACCCTAGGGAAAAGGGGAAAGAGTTGTTCTGCCCCGGAGACCTAGTGCTTAAGTCTCTCCCTTCAGACTCTCTCCCTCTCTAGGCCCATCTTGGGAAGGACCATTTTCAGTTATTCTGTATACCCCAATGGCAATTTAGGTGGTGGGAATTGACTTATGGATTCATCACACGCGGCTGAAGCCTTGCACACCTCCTGAAGAAAATCATACGCCTTCCACTCTGCAGCCTGAATTTCCAGGAGACAGCCCTTTGTACACCTGTGAGTCATTAGAGGATCTACCTTTGCTCTTCTGATGAGATCCCCAGGAAAGTAACTACTCATGAGTCTAACTTACATCCCGGCATTAACAGTACTATCACTCTTTACTATTTGCGACCGGACTCTATGTGGTTGCCCCTATGGACAGGCCTAATAGCTCTCCTCCTCTCCTTCCTAGTGCCCCCCACCCCCACCATGACAATTTACACCGACTCTCAGGTGCAGAGTCTTCTCTTGCCAAGGCCATGCCATTCTCGAACTCCAATTATTCCTTTCATAGTGGGGGAGGCAGAAAAATAGAAGGACTCAGTACTGGCATTGGAGGAATTACTACCTCTACTCAGTTTTACTATAAGCTATCTCAGGAGCTAAATGATGACATGGAAAAAGGTTGCTAATTCTCTCTGCAGAGGCAGCTCACTCTGCAGAAGCAGCTTAACTCTTTAGCTGCCATGGCTCTTCAAAACAGAAGGGCCCTGGATCTGCTAACCACAGAGAAAGGAGGAGCCTGTCTCTTTTTAGAAGAATGCTGCTACTTTTTAAACCAATCAGGTATTGTCTTAAAGAACTCAGGGATCAATTGAACACAGGGCTAAAGACTTCCAAGAAACAGGATCGCGGAGCTCGTTTAACAACTAGCTGTCCTGGCTCTCCCTTCTTCTAGGCCCATTTATAATCATTCTACTATTGCTGGCCTTCAGGTCTCTTATCTTTA
>CAUYQU010084427.1:0-10390 GCA_963574635.1 Cheracebus regulus | reverse complement strand
TTTGTTCTCCTTTTCGCACTTTTGCTAAAATCACTTCCTAAAAAAAAAAAAAAAAAAAAAAAAGAAAGATCTAATTCTGTTCTCTTTCAGTGTGCACATGGGAGAGTGATGGAAGTGCACAAAGAAAAGCAAGTAACCCATGAAGATGTTGAGTTTCAATATCATCTGTGTCAGTATCACTCAGGATAATGAAGGACATTCTGTAGACATGAAAGGGTTGGCAAGAGAGAGAGAGAGGGAAAGACAATGACAGACGTTAGGCAAGACTTTAAGAAGGGGAAAAGAAGGTGCCTTTTCTGTTAAAAAAATTTTTTTTTTGAGACGTGGTTTTACTCTGTCATCCAGGCTGGAGTGCAGTGGCACAATCACAGCCCACTGGAGCCTTGTCCCTTGGGTTCAGGTGATCGATCCCCCCACCTTAGCCTCCCAAGTAGCTGGGACTACAGGCATGCACCACCATTCCTGGCTAATTTTTGTATTTTTTGTAAAGACAGGGTTTCGCCATGTTGCCCATGCTGGTCACAAACTCCTGAGGCTCAGACAATCCACCCACCTCGGCCTCTGAAAGTGTTGGGATTACAGGCATAAGCCATTGCACCTAGCCCTTTTCTGTTTTAAAACTAATGTTTTTCTTCTTCTTCTTTTTTTTTTTCTCCAAGCTTGCTGTAACTTTTTATGCCTGGATGTTATCTATATGCAATATATATATTTAAACAACAGAAAATGCTGAACTCACTTGTATATAATTAAATCGACATGTAGGTTTTGAAGAAGAGGCTGCACATTACCCCCTCTATAGAGCTGTAGTTATTTTATCTGAAGCTTGCAAAAAACTCTAAGGACAAGAGAAAGTTGTTTTTTCAGTTATGTAGAGAGCAGAAGACAACCAAGGAAGGCAGAGGTCTGCTGCTTGGGGCAGGTGGTATAATACTGATGGACGAGAGAGAGGGGAAGGTTTGGTTTTCTCTGTTAAGGAGAATGACCACAGAGAATATTGATTCAAAGTTACTAAAACCCAAAATGGATGAAGGGATTGTAAAAGAGCATCTAAATTCTTTAACTGAGTTCAAGTTTTCTAGCTAAGAAGGATCACTCCTTAGAGAGAACTTGCAAATGGGGTTCAGAACTCTTTTTGAGTAATTATTGAGAAATAATGGGCACTAGAAGATTAGAGATGGTTAAATATAGTTCTGACTTCAAGAAGAATCAGAAATTTGCCCCACAACCTGCATGGAGGGAAATTTATGTTGATTTAGAAAAGATCTTCAATTGTATTATTAAACAGCTTTTTTTTTTAGCTTTTAGATGAGGAAATGATGTTTACAGATACTATGACTAGAAACAGATTTTTTCGAGTGGTTCTTATTTCCTTTTAAACAGAGTTACCAACTTGGTAAGGTTTCTCATGATACATTTATGGATAAACTGGGGTAAATATCAGGGAAGAGAGTAGCTTTCAAACTTGTTTTGACTGTGACACTCACTAAGAACTGTATTTTACACCATTATCCAGTTGAAATAAAAATTTTATGAAACAATACTCACCCTCATTACATGTGATACACCTTGATTTTTAAAACTGTGTTTCACCTTTTAAAAAGCTGGCCATTGGCCATTGTATTGATTTCCCAATTCATTATGAGGAGTCACAATGAATAGGTGAGAGTTCAAACACATGGGTTCATAATCTAACAGATAACTAGTCTACTGGTGCCACAGTTGCATCTATCTATCCATCAATTTTATAATGGATGAAGGCATAGAAAGCATTCACATTAAATCCATAGGCAACACTAGGCTGAGAAGGATGGTGAAAATATTAGATGATAGCAGAAGAGTACAAAGAAATGGACTAACTCAAACAACATGGAATTGAATAGAGACTAAGGCAGGACCCAGCATTATGTTGTAAATCACTAATGTTGCAAGTATAAGATGAGAAGGTGGGAATGAGAAGCATGTGAATTTTTAGTTCTCTGTAATCACATCACATCACATCACATCATATATCAAATGTGTGATACAGCTATGAAAAAAATGCCAGTCAACTTTAGCTGGAGTTTTCTAATCTGTGCTCTTTATTTCTTTAGCATTTTGCAAAAATGCCTCTGAGGTCATCATGCGAGCTACCATTGCATGGAAGTAAGCTTGAATAAAGAAGCTTCTGGAACACCACCTCTTGTTTGAATCTGCGGTTTGCCTCTATTTTATAAATTGAGACTTATTTGTTTGAAGTAAATATTCTGTGGCTAAAGTTTTGTTTGTTTTTTGACAATCAGTGGGCAAAAGGAACAGAAACAATATGGAAAGGGAGTTGTGACAGTTCCCATTCTACCTCTGAGCAGTCAGAGCGCATCTGGATTATTTTATTCATTTCTGGAAGCCACACTTTCAAAGAGAAATAGATCAATGGGAATATGTTTAGAGAATAGTAAGGAGAATGGTGAAGGAACTCAAAACCATGTCAAATGAGGTATAGTTAAATAAATTGGGAATGTGACTTAAGAGGCATGAAAGAGTTGTTTTCTTGTACTGAGAGGGCTGTCATGTGGAGGAGGCAGTTTGATGTAGTTTGGTGAAAATAATGTGGGCTTTGGCATCAGGTTGACCAGGTTCGAATTCCACCTCTGCCGCTTATTGGTTGTGTGACCTTGACCAAGTTACTCAATTGCTCTGAATCTTGTTTTTCATCTGTATTAAAAATGGGGGAACATAATACCTATGTTGAAGGATTGCCATGAGGATTAAATATGATAACATATATAAATGTACCCAGTATAGTGCTTGGTCCACTAGTAGATTGATCTCATAGAAAATAGGTTAAATTTATAATTCAAGGCCTGAACAGTTGCAGTAAGACTAGATGGTTAAAAGAAGACAAAAAGTTAAAGGGATCCAAGAAAGCTTGTAGTCAGTTAGAGGCATTCAAAGACGGAATGTGCTGCCTGGGGGAGGTAGTAAATTCCCTATCACAAGAAGCATTTGAAAATAGGTTGGATTGTTACTACATGGTCAGAATATTCTGGAGAGGAGTCAAGCACCACATCAAATGACTGAGAAGAGTAAGATTCGTAGTGGACTAGTTCAATAGATATAATATGTAAGGACAAATTTTCCTTCTCCAAAGAATGTTAACCTTCCTTCCAGCATAACTATGGATGATACTTCCCCTACCTCTGTTAAGCCCATCTGACAAATGGGTGCTATTGGAGACCAGTGGGAAACATACAAATCATCCAATAAGCATTTATGAAACACTGGCTTTGTATCTGGATGCTCTAGACAAACACCTCAAAGTGTGTATCTTATGGGCAGTGGGTCAATAGGATTTCCTATGCATGCAAAAGGTCCATTTTGCTTGTGTATCTCCTATTGGGCTAACTTTTGGAAAAGCATTAGGCTGGCTCCAAGGAGTAACTTGCTATCCCACCAAGAAACTTGCTCTAACTCTCAATTCCATTCTAGTCAGGCATCAGATGGAAGTGAGTTACCAGAGCAGGATGATTCAAAAGCAGCAACAGAAACAAAGTACCCAGTCTCTTCATAATCAACTCATCTCCTGAAGTGAAAGGCCTCGTTGCTTATAGCAGTGCCTACAAAGGGCAGTTATGCTTACGAGTGTATACTGAGAGCTCATTTTCACATTTCAGTAAATCAAAAAAAGATATTGATTTTGAACAAATGGATGATTTTATTGTCAAAGCAAATTTCATTTCTTGAGACAATTAGATTTTATTAAACTCTTTCCAAAGTGCCACTAAACACACATTCTGTGAAAAAACAGCATATTCTTCAACCAAGCGACATTTGTCACTCAGCTAAATACAGTGATATCTGGTCATTTCCACTTGCCATTGAACAAATGGAGGTTGGAAAAATGCACACTTGTATTCAGAAAGCATGTGCCAAAATCTTAGTTATATCATTCAATAACTCCATGGTCATAGCACAATACATAATCCTTCTGACTAACAGTTTTATCTGCCAGATGGGGATAATAATACCTACCTCTCAAGGGTGGTTGGGTTGTGGAGATGAAATGGAATAGTGTAAATAAGATTCTTAGCATAGTTCCTGGCACACAGCTCTCTATAAGTGGTAGCAGTTATTCTTAGACTTACTATAGGACTTAATGATCTGCTAAAGATTAGGACAAGTCCTGAGAACTGATTCTTGTTGGGGCTCAGGTTTGCTACAGAAAAGTGCAGAAGATGAAGGCAAGTAAGATGAAGAGAACGATTCTCTCACATCACTTTCTAACTTCCATAGGTACTATGCTAGCATAGAGGGGCCTTTCTTTGTTGGAGATCTTTTGGTTTTGAAATGCTGGAAAGGTAACAAGAAAGTTTAGAAATTTGGTTGTATTTCTGTGGCGAGACCTTCATGGAGTTGGAAGGAACCTTGAGAAAATGGTTGGTCCATCTTCTTGGCTCCAGAGGGACCTGTATGTCAAGCACTCATAGATTATTGCTATCCAGTATTTGCTTGAAAAGTTTCAAAAGGTGGGAACTCCACAATTTTTTTTGATAATATATGATGTTGCCACATAGTGTTAGAAACAGTAACAGTAAGCCTTTCTTAAGGTCTGATTCAAATCTTCATGCTGCAGCATAGGCCTCTATTTTCTCTCCTGTTCATTCCTGTCAGCAGAAACCATGCACTCTCATTTAGACATTTGTTCGTGCCCTCATACATCAATATATTTTGATTTACTGAAATATGAAACTGAGCACTGTGTAAGCTCAGCTGGATCACTGTAAGTACTACTATAAACAACTGGGGCTTTGCTCTTGGGTATTATGAAGTTCCCTGCTCAGCTTTCTTCTCTCTAGCTGAAGATGGCCCATGTTCTTAAGTACAGTCATGGGAGACATAGGTTGCCAATCTGTCACAGTTGCCTAAACAGATGGGAAGCTCTGGTCATAATGGCTGAGCATCTAGGAAGCTGTGCCACACACAGACTTTCTCCTGGTAAACACTCTATCCACTCACCCATCAATTTCATTCACTGTTCTCCAGCTTTAGTCCACCCATGCCACACCTGGGTGCTGATTTGCCCACACCTGGGAGCTGATTTGCTTCAATGCCAAAGCCTCTTCTTCTCCACCAAACATCTCAAAGAAGTGATCTATTTCCTGGTTCTCCACTTCCTCACTTCCTCCTACTCTGCCGCTGCTATCTGACTCTCATTAATTAGCACTCTATCAAAGGCACTCTTATCAGAGGTGTTAATGCTGTAAAATCTAATGGCTTCTTTAAAAAGCACCTCATTTTTCATGATCCCTAAGCAGCATTTGATACTGACCATTCCCTTCCTCTTGAAAAGCTTGCTTCTCTTGGCTTTTTTGACACCTTTGTGGTGTTCTTCCTACTTGGCAGTTCTCTTTCTCTCAGCCTCCTTTGTGGGTTCTCATTCGTCAGCTTTTTCTTGAATACTAGTGTTCCTCAGTATATTATGCTATGTACCCTCCGTGAGAGAGCTTATCCACTCCCCTATTTACCAGTACTATGTGTAAACTAATAACAATCACAACTCTAATCTGTAGTTAGACCTCAAGCTTTAAACTTTTACCCAATTTCCTGTCAGATATCCTTATCTGAATGCCACACAGGCACCTCAGCGTACCCCAAACTGAACTCATCATCCAACCGTCATGCAAACCTGCTTCTCTTCCTCTTGTATTCCCTGTCTCTGTGAATGGTACTACCATCTGCATGCTCCCTCAATTCTGAAATTGTCAGTCAACAAGTTCTTTTATATTAGCTCCAATGTTTTATGACTCTGTCTACCTTTCTCAATCTATACTATGTTATTTTAGGTTCAGCCATTAATACTGCTGGCCTATGTAGCCTGCATGAAGCTGAGTAGTGTCATGGAAAGTCTCATCAAGGGTTGTATCGCAAAGAAATAACAACTGAACATTTAAAAAGCATTGGAAATGAACTTAATTTTTATAGGAGTCCCTTGGAAAGGGGCTGATCATTTCTATATTGATATGTTTTGTCCTTGTCATACCCAGATTACTTCAATTGCCTCTTAAGTGTTCTCCCTGCCTCTAGTGTTATTTTGCTTCACTTGGTTCTCCATACAACAGCTAGAATAATCCCTTAAAACTGATTTCCATGCTTAATAATATTTTAAAAATGCATTTCCCTTCTTAATGCTGTTATTGTCTCCTCATTGCCCAGTATAACTCCATTATGCTTATAAGGCCCTTCACCATTTCAGTCCCACTTACCTCTCTAGCTTCATCTCTCACTACTGTTTCATATTCTTTTCACCATAGTGTCCTTTTGGTTCAGGTATAGATGTTAACTGTACCTGCTGAGCACTTCCTATGCATGTTCCAGGAACACACAGTCTACTGTGGGAGACCAGTTGGATACACAGTTTGCCACCAAAGAATAAATTACATTTAAGCATGGTGGCACCAGATTGCAGTAAGGGAATGAAACAACAGTGAGGACTACAACCATCAAGGAAGGTTCCCATGGAAGAAATGAAGTGTGAGGAAGATGGGAATGGGATTTGGATCAGCAGAGGTACTTCCAGACTGGGGGAATGGGTCCATGAGAAGTAGAACTCTAATAAAGGGTGAGAGTGATAACTTGGACACTGATCAGTACAGTCTCCTTGTTCTGAGCCAGTCTGGGTGGACAAATTGGAGTTATTCTTTAGTGTGTCTCAGGCAGAAAATAGGAAATGGTGGATAGTAGCAGAGGTACTGGCCAAATAATCTGGACATAAAGCCTACTTTCTTTCCTGGGAAATCCTGCTGGCTTCTATCATCCCCTTCTCATACCACACAACCTCCCCTGCCTCCAAAAAAATCTACTGTATCTCTAAAGCTAAAGTTGTGTGAAGAAGGGGTGCCTCAGAGAAACTGAGGCTTGGAGTAAAATGCCATAGAGAAAAGTTTCTGTCTCCTGGTTTCCAGGGTTTCTTTTCAGTAGGCTGCATTGTACATCCCAACCTGAAAAGAATGAGGTAGATTTTATGGTGGCAATTATATTTGGAAAGTGTCATGTGAAAAAGAACCCTTCTCATGGTGATGACGATCATATGTTTGCTCTACTAAGACAAAGGATTCTCTTTTCAACATAACTTTTCTATACTCAAACAGAAAAGTTGTTTAGAGTTGACTGATTGCAATACTAAGTGCCCTATTTTGAGTTAAAAATATCCCACAAGTGAATCATACATGTGCATCTTCTCTCTCCCCCTTCCTCCATACAAATACATTTACACCATTCTTTATTGCCATAAGTAATGCTCCTTTTTCTTGCCTTCTGCAGCATTTGAATCATGGAAAGTTAGACTATTCTAGGACTTGATTAGCCTGATATACTCAAATCTCTATGAAAAAGGGTTTGTTCATTTTTTCAGTTTTCTAGGCCCAACTCACCATTTCATTTTTGTAGTTGAGTGTATTTAAACATTTCTTGAGTTTCTGGAGCAGGGCAGGGGCACAGAGAGAAGAAGAAACCCCAAATAGGCACATTTCTAGTGTTTTATAGAGATGTATGCTCAAGGTGGGTGGAGGTGGCAGGAGATATTAGTCAATGACTAAAGCAAGGTTTCTGAGGGGTGTGTTTCTTTCACTTACTAATATGGTTTGGCCATGTCCCCACCCAAATCTCATCTTGAATTGTAACTCCTACAATTACCACATGTTGTGGGAGAAACTTCGTGGGAGGTGATTGAATTATGGGGGCGGGTCTTTCCTGAGTTGTTCTCGTGATGGTGCAGGAGTCTTATAAGATCTGATGGTTTTTAAAATGGGAGTTTCCCTGCACAAGCTCTCATTTGCCTGCTGCCATCCATGTAAGACATGACTTGCTCCTCCTTGCCTTCTGCCACGATTGTGAGGCCTCCCCCACCATGTGGAACTGTAAGTCCAATAAATCTCTTTCTTTTGTAAATTGCCCAGTCTCTGGTATGTCTTTATCAGTAGCATAAAAACGGACTCATACATTTACCTTGTTTTCCTGTTTTAGGTGGTATGACAAATGAAGCAACAGGAATATAACTGTGGAGGACACTGCTCATTGCCCTCCCCAGTAGCAACCCTTTACTCCCTGCTAACAGAACTCTGATTCTGGTTTAAGAATCAGGTAGCAATATGCTCAGGAAAGGGGATCCACTTCTAAACGGTCTGAACCCACTATGGAATCCCATTTCCCCTTTGCCAGTGACTGGTGAAGGCATGGGCATGTGACCCAATTCTGGCCAATGTGGAACAAGAAGGAAATCTGCTGGCATCTTCGTCTATCTTTAGACATCTTATTATGTGAGATAAATAAACCTTACTGTTTAAACAACTTTTAGACAAGTATTTTAATACTGCAGCCAAGACCATCCTCTCTGATACACTGATCAATTTGAAAACTCTCGACATCTGCTATAATGTTTTTGAAAAGATTATTTAATAATCTACTTTATTAGAGTCACAGATTTATAGAATGTTAGAGCTGGAATGTTTGAGGACTGTCTAATCTATTTCCTTCATTTCTTGTTTCTGCAGACTAAGAAAGGCATACATTGAATATTGGGACTATTATTAAAATTATATTATATTATAATTATAATATTGGACTGTATGCTCTATAATCTCTTTAAATGTCTAATACTGATTCTGTAGAATTGTGGTAAAATCATAATTTTGGACCCAGATGAGAGCTACATTAAATTTTCTTTTATCCTCACTGGCTTAAAAAAATATTTCCTAAATAACAGTAAAATAGATCTCAAAGGGGATGTTGCTTTCACTTAAGAAAACTTCCCAACACCCTAGAAATAGCTATTTATATATGTGTGAATAACAATATGCTCATATATTTATTCAAAAAGATGTCGAAGGAGCCTTCATAGTCACTATTTTTCCAAATTGCAGTCACTGTTTCTTTTTAAAAAATAAAATCACATATCTTGGAAATATTCAATAAATGAGATTGGCCTTACCCTCTGATCAATTCAAATATGAGAGATTTTACTTAATTGTATGTCAATATTCTACCTGGCATTACTTCCATCCTCGCTTACCATTTTGAGTAACTTCTGCTATCTGATGTTATAACAGATATACCAGGTTTCCATTCTACCTAATTTCTGCATGAGAAAATTGTTACCCATTTCCATGATGCCAAATGACGATAACACTTGAAAACCAGTGGTGCCTACCTGAGTGATGTCCATTCCTGAGTCACAGCTCAGTGGTTGTGTGGAAGTCAGACCATTTGAGCCGATTACAGTTGTGATCACGGCATTCTCATCAATTCTGCGAATCATAGTCCCATCCACAAAGTAAATGAATCCATGCCTATCAACTGTGATGCCTGTTGGGAAAGAGCAAATGAGCATTAGTAGTCTAGTGAATCACGTTTGCACTAAGTTCAGTATTTTGAAAAAAGCCATAGCAATGGAAAGGCATTTTAAAGACATACAGATTCAATTTTGCTCAGCACAGACAGGACAAGTTATGGGAGAGGTTTGTCGGGGCATACATTCACTTCTTTGTGTACTGAGAAGAAATGACAAAAAGTAAGATGTGGAGATAAAGCCCGGTCTAATAATTTTGTTTTGTCCAGTTTTATAGTTCCACCCCCTTGATACTTGCTTGCCCCCACAAACAGTAAAAAATCATCTTTAAGATAAATGGGAAAAGACAAAGGAGATAATGTGTATTACATTTCTTTTAGGGTGCTGATGCACAGGCTGCTGCTTATTTTCATGACTGCATTAGGAAATAACTGACTTGAAAAGCATTATACCTATTATCATCAATTCACAATTTGTTAAAAGGGAGTTTGTAACAACTCTGATAACCTGGGCTGAATTTTTTTCTCCATATTATCTATTAAAAGGGGGTTAGATGGAGAGATCCAAGATGGCCGATTAGCAACAGCTCAGGAATGTAGCTCCCAGTGAAAGCGCAGAGAACGAGTGGACACCGCACTTTCTGACGAATTTTTATTGCCCACAGACCGGGAGATTCCCAGCAGAGAAGCCACACGGGTCGCCAGTGTGACTCTTTTGGCCGGCGTGGCTGTTTTGCCAGCGCCGCAGCGCGGCGCTTCCCGCTGCGGAGTATACGGGACGGACGGGCTCGGCTGGTCCCATCCCCACAAGGAAAACAGCAACTGGAAGTGCTGAGGACTGAGAGTTTCACAGCAAGCACAGCGAACCCGGGAAGGTCCGGCTCTGTGGGGAAGGGGCGTCCGCCAAAGGAAAACTAAGAAACAGAAAAACTTCATCACGGAGCGGAGAGAGATCCAAGATGGCCACGTAGCAGCAGCTCGGGATTGTGGCTGCTGGTGAAGGCGCAGAGAGTGAGTGGATGCCGCAATTGCAGACGAATTTTTGATGCCCACAGACTGGGAGATTCCCGGC
>CAUYQU010084425.1:0-11018 GCA_963574635.1 Cheracebus regulus | reverse complement strand
CAAACATCCATTTACCGCGTTTTGGTTTCCGTCTTTGGGGTCAAAAATGAACCAAATGTTTGTGGGCCGAAGCGGCCAACCTTTTTTTTTTTTTTTTTTTTTTTTTTTTTTTTTTTTTTGAGACAGTCTGACTTTGTCGCCCAGGCTGGAGTGCAGTGGTGCTATCTCAGCTGATTGCAGCCTCCGCCTCCTGGGTTCAAAGGATTCTTCTGCCTCAGCCTCCTGAGTAGCTGGGACTACAGGCACACACCACCACGCCCAGCTAATTTTTGTAATTTTAGTAGAGACGGGATTTCACCATACTGGCCAGGCTGGTCTCGAACTCCTGACCTCAGGTGATCCGCCTACCTCGGCCTCCTGAAGTGCTGGAATTACAGGCATAATCAAGCTTTCCTTATGACCATTCCACCCAAAATACATCCAAATTCCCACCCTAGTACAAGGAATAACACAATGCTTCCTATGTAACTCATCAATAGATTAATTTTAAATACAAAATATTAAACAGAAATTCAGTGTTTTTTGATGTCTTTCCTGTCCTTTAACAAAAAAAGTTTCAAAACTAAAGTAGATATAGTTTTCCAAGTAGAGTTTGCTTGTTAACAGATGTCCAGTCTTTTCAACTATCCGAGTGGCTCTGCTTGGGGTGGAAAATGTTCAGTCACGTTTAGTTATAAGATCTCTGACACTTATTTGAAAGGGAAAATGCAAGCCAAACTCTGTCCGTTCTACTCTGGAAAAATCACTCTGTGGTAGTATTGAGAGTAGAATGTATCGCTCTGAATCTCTCCCATGTCCAGGCAAGAACAATGAGAATTTAAATCTATAAACCTAGGAAAATATTTCAGACATCTGCTTCAAAAAAGAAGACAGATTTACAAGCTGTGGTTTCAGTACCCCATCAGGTCTTCTACAAGTCAAAGGTAAAAGAGAAGAGTTGACAGGGAACGATTCGGTTTCTCGTGAATGGACTGCCCCACGAGGTATGCCAGCTTGTGGGCATAGTGGCAAGGTGCTGGAACTCGAATGGTGCCCTTTAGTAGAAAAAAAGAAAAACACAACTAAATTTTTTTTTCATTTTACATCTTTCCCTAAATGTAAGTTCATAGAAGCCAATTCAGAGGTCCAACATTGTTTAATCTTGAATATTACATTTAAAATATCTAAAGAGAAAAAGTAAAAAGTACTTACTGGCAAATTATAATACATGTGGCATAGACAGTAAGTTAAACGCTGCACTGTATCTGGGCTCAAGCCAATTGTGTCATAGATGACGTTGTAATGAGTGGGGGTAACAGTCCCCTCTCTCACAGACTGACTCACGATAAAAAAGTCATACCTGGAATTACAGGACATGTGAGTATCCGCTCATTTGAAAAAGAAGGTATAGTAAAGCTAATGTCTGAAATGAAAACATTTAGTATAACAGCTTACAAAGATCTATTCTATAGACTTAAGTTTCCTTTACATTTAGAAACCTGTCTGATAAACAACGATTTGAGAAAGCAAATCTGTAGAAGGCAATTAAATAACTGACACAGACAGTAACTCTCCTAGGATTCTGACTTCAAGTATATGCACCGAAACCTAGAGGAAGAAACAAGACTGGCACATTTGATCTGATATGGGTGTAGATAATTATGTTCAGAGATCCTGGGATGAAGGCCTGTTGCCTTACTGAGAATCACTGGACTACATTTAACTTCTTCGACAATACAAGCGGTAAGATTGATTTATGTGTATTACGTTGAATTTATTTTTATGTGTATAATCTAATGCTGTACTTCGTAATACTTTTTATTTGCTCTTCTCTTTAATCCTTTCCTGGCTTCTACTAGATTGATCAAATGATTCTGCTTTCCCTTCACTTCCCCTCAACTCTTGGTATGAATGTCATGATTTCCCACTGTGGTTTCACATCAGTCTTTCATTTGTATAACTGACTTAACAAGTATAAAGCATCAGAAGCTTTTATCATTTTCCTTAATAACTGAAAAATCTTAACATGCTTTAACCTCATAACTCCTTTTCTATGTAAGTGTTGCATTCAGTATTTTAGGTCCTGTTTTAATATACCCTATAAATTAGCCATTTATGAAATCAAGGGGCTTTTATACTCCATCGTTACTGATCGGCATTGCTTCTTGCATTTCATTCTCCCTTAACTGTTTGATTTCCTTCTTCCTAAAATACAGTCTTTTGGGTAGTTCTCTCAGTGAGGGGCTGGTGAATCTGTTAATGTATATACTGTATATAACTGAGCATGTTTGTATTTCACTGTCACCCTTGATAAGTTAGCTGGGTATCAAATTCTAGCTTGATGGCTATTTTTAAGCATTTTAAAGATACTTCACAGTATTCTGGTTTCCACTCTTGCTGAATGTGATTTTTATTGTTTGTAAATATTTATTCCTCTAGTTGCTTTTAAATTTTCTTATGCCTGCTGTCTGAAGTTTCACTGTAACATTTCTAAGTGTGAACTATTGCTGATCTTTGCTCAAATCCTTTTATTCTTCAGTCTGAGGATTCAGAATCTGGCTTTCTCTTTGAATATTGGTTCACCCAACGACACCCCCATCATATCTACTACTGAAACTTTTATTTGATATTGAACAAATCTTATTTTGCCTTACATTTTTCTAAACATTTTTTTCATACCTTCCATATCTTTATAACTCTCCACTGCATTTGGGAATTTTGTGAACATATGTTCCAGTTAACAACTGTTGTTTTATGTCTAATCTTCTCTTTAACCCTTCCACTGATTTTTCTTCATTTCAATTATATTCATGTTTGTTAGATATTCAAATACAAATTGACCTTTATCTTCGACATTCTTATGGCCTTTATTCCTTTTTGTATCTTTTATTATTTCAATATGTTTTTACATAAAATGTCTGCAACCATTTCATCTTCTGGAAGTTGTGTGTCTAATCCTAACGTCTTGAAGTCTGGCCTCTCACTCATGATGACTTGCTTCCTCATAACAAGAAAAAGACTTGTAATTCACTGTTCAGAATTACTTCCTTGTCTCCACGAACAACAGGCTAACTACATGAAACGAAACCATTTTGTAGCCTATTCAGTATTACTTTCTGAACACATCATTTCCTTGTTTGGATTCTTAGGGTAAGTGTCATACAAAATGTTTCACATAAGAAAAACTGGTCTCTTTTCACACACTGCTGTTTTTAAGCAGAAAGAAATTTTAAAAATAGAAACCTCGGGCCGGCCATGGTGGCTTATGCCTGTAATCCCAGCACTTTGAGAGGCCAAGGCAGCTGGATCACTTGAGGTCAGGAGTTCAAGACCAGTCTGGCCAACATGGTAAAACCGTGTCACTACTAAAAATACAAAAAATTATCCAGGTGTGTTGGTGGGCACCTGTAATCCCAGCTACGCAGGAGGCTGAGTCAAGAGAATTGCTTGAACCTGGGAGGTGGAGGTGAAGGTTGCAGTGAGCCAAGATCGTGCCACTGCACTCCAGCCTGGGAAACAGAGCGAGATTCCATCTCAAAAAAAAATTAATTAAAAATAAATAAATAAATAAATAGAAACCTCTCAGGGTACTGCATAAACATTTTGATGGTCATGATATATTCAATATAATTTGATTTGTGATGACTCTAAATTGTCAATATAAGCATCACTTGCTATCTTTTGTATTCATAACTAAAAGGGTTTTAGGGCCACACTGAAGTTAACTCTTACGGGGTCACAGACATTTATAAAAGTTTGACGAAGAAACTTCAACAACCAGAAGACTAATCACAATTTCTAGATCCAAATGAGGAATCCCTGCCTAATAGTAAGAACACAGAGACCAAATTAGCTGTAAAGAATCAGAAATGCTTTAAGGTAAAGTTATTGGAATTAAGTGATTGTGCTGAACTGAAGCAAATTGAGAAAAGAATAGATCTAGATGCGAAAAAACACAGGTGGCTTACCATTCATTCCTAGTCAACTCTACGTCAATCACTGTTCCTGGACGTGGATTTTCAACATATCTTCCACGTTTAAGAAAAAATCTAGTATTTATTCGTTTCTTCACCACAATGAAAGCTAGAGCGAAACTTTAAACAATTAGGGTGTCACTATGTTTACTCAGTCTTATCACAGAAGCATAAGTGTATTAAAATATCTGTTTTACATTCAGGACCCATTAAGAAGAATGGACAGCAACCCTCCTTTCACCCTAATTTTACTGTCTAAGCTCCATGTGCCTGATTAAAGCAGTATTTATTCACAGCCACCCACATCCCAGGGGAAGGGTCCCTTCCTCCCAAATTTAGGACCATTCTTACATTGCTGCTGGCAATGGGCCCTCATAAAACAGTTTTACAGAAGTGGAATTTTGTAGGTTTAGTAAGTCTTAGGGCTGGAGATCCCCTCCAGCTGGGGACACAGAATAGAAGAAGGGTAAGTACCAACTACTGGCAGGCTACATTCATGGATTTCTTCTTCAAGACAGAGCCTCACTCTGTCCCCCAGGCTGGAGTGCGGTGGTGCAATCTCAGCTCACTGCAACTCTGTCTCCCAGGTTCAAGCGATTCTCATGGCTCAGCCTCCCAAGTAGCTGGAATTACAGGCGCAAGCCACCACACCCAACTAATTTTTGTATTTTTATTAGTAGAGATGGGGTTTTGCTATGTTGGCCAGGCTGGTCTCAAACTCCTGACCTCAAGTGATCCGCCCGCCTCAGCCTCCCAAAGTGTTGGGATTATGGGCATGAGCCACTGTGCCCAGCCTTGTTTTTTTTGTAGAGATAGGGTCTCACTATGTTGCCCAAGCTCATCTTGAACTCCTGGGCTCAAGTGATCTGCCCATCTTGACCCCCAGAGTGCTGGGATTACAGGCATGAGTCACTGCACATTACAATTAATACAACCTACTTGTTAGGAGAGATGGTTTTTAAGTAAGTCGACATCTGTTTTGCTTCCTGGTCAAGCAATGCTTGAAGCTGACCATCTCCCACTCCATCTCGATACACAATAATAGAACGTGGCATCAATGATTCATTTTCACACCAGACATCCAGGGCAGCTAAGAGGGAAATCAGAAACTTGTGTAAATAAACCGTAACTCGAAACAAACTAGACTTTGCTGCTTTTGACAAATTCTAGGTCCATCTTTCAATGCTGCAGCTTTCAGGGAAATTTTACTACTTTAAGTCCTATCTATTCCAGGGTCCCTCAACAGCACTACAGAAGTTTTGATCCAGAGAATTATGTGTGGTGGAGGTGGGGTTCAACCTATGCGTGATAGGGTGTTTAACAGCATCTTTCTCCTCTATCCACCAGACTAAATGCCAGTAGCACCTCCACCCCAGTTGTGACACCAAAAATTAAAAGGTTCAGTCATTACCAAGTGTCCTCTGGAGGCAATAGATCATTGGTGGAGAACTACAAGAACACTAACCTTTCAAGCAGGTCTGTAGCTCATTCACAAGCTCTTCTCCTGTGGCCTGAATGACACACTGAGAGTACCACCTGTTCACAGAAAAAATAAACCACCAGTTTGGAAAACAAGATTCCTAAAAGTCTCATTTTGAGTCTGCATTAATCTATGAGCAAAACAATATGTTACTATCAGTAGTTGAGGACATTTTAGCATCAATTCGTAACTCAACAGAGATTAAAAACATATTGGTCTCTTTTGATACCTTAGGCATTTCAGAAAATTTTGAGTGCTTATAGTGAAATAGAATGGAGCATTTATTCACATTACTACAAATTAATCACACCTTATTGTACAAGACTACTGTAGTTTCGCCTACGAGGAGAATGCAATGAAATGAAAGTCCTGTGCTCCCCATGGTTCCTGCTTTGGGGTCAAGGCCCTGAACAGTGGCTCGTACGTGTTCCTCATCACTGAGGAAGGGGTTGCTTTGGAATGGTAGCAGCTGTTGTGACAACTTCAACATATCCAGTAAAACTGTATGTTGCCTCAAGTTTCTATCCCCTTACTGCATCCTTACTTCAGAGTAATCCCATCTGACCACCTGACATGTTGTGATGTCTTTGTCTTCTCACTAGGATTTAATCCGTAGGGTATGGCCAGGTAACTTAGTTCCACATGTTCACTGCCAGTGTCAGCATCTGAACATGGTGACCACTCAAGAAAATCTGTTAACAGCTCCAATGATGATCTGCCTTGTAATGATGGTCTCTGCTTTCTTGGGTTTGGAGTAAACAATTGTAATATTTACTTAGCTATCTGTGTTTCTCTTTGTTCAAGGTATCAGCTATTTTCATAATTGTTTGGAAGTTTTTCCTCTCCTTGATTGGAAAGATTATATTTTACGCTATTAAAATAAGTTTATTACTTGAAAAAAGCATCCAACTCAAAGTATAATTTTTCCTTATGATTGCAACATTATTTTCAAACAAAAAGTAGAGCAAAAACTGTTATCATATTGAAACAGCGTATGACTGGAAAAAAAGTCATCATCTATAGAAATAAAGTTGGTCTTACTTTAAAGATATTTCTGAATTGTACCCAGTGGGCTGCAATCATTATTAAACACAGACGCCATTTGCAATGGTCACACATCGAGTAATGTGCAAAGGACTGCAAACTTATTCCAGGGTGCAGTGTGGTTTCTACTCTGAGAACAGAAAATAGAGGGACCCTGGGAGCAAAGGAGAGCACAGGATATAGACACGCATCTCCTTTCACAAGTACATCATGTGCAAGTATATGAAGACGAGATTCTATACTTACACATCTCTGGCCACTAATTACGTTTCAACATCTCTTTACCCATGCACATCTGAAATATTTCACTATGTGTTAATGATCTCCATTAAAGACATTTACCCATCAGAGCCTATGGTAGGCAGAATTCTACCTGTTCTAATCCCTGGAGCCTGTGATTATGGCAGGATACCACCCCTGTGATTATGTTATGCTATATGGCTCAGTTGGCTTTATGATGAGTTTTCCAAATGGGTCATTTGTAATCACATGAGCTCCTGTAAAAGCAGGAATGTTTTTTTCCAGTTGATGGCAGAAAAGAGGTCAGTTTCAAAATACAATAAGGGCTCAATGTGTCCCGGCTGGCTGGAAGATGGAGAAGCGTTTGCTATGTGAGAGAAGCCAGGACTGGCCTGCAGCTGAAAGCCAACAACAAAACAGGGACCTCTGTCATCCAACCACAAAGAAACGGATTCAGCCACAACGACACGAGCTTGGAAGAGGAGGGCTGCCAAGCCCCCAGGTGATAACGTGGATTGGCTGACACTTTAATTTATGCCTTGTAAGGTCCTGAGAGTTATAAACTACCAGATGTCTAATCAGAAGAACTGTGCAGAGATGGGCATTGTCAGAAACTGCCATGTTTGGTATGTTAGGCAGCAATAGAAAATGATGTAGAGCCAGCCAACCATGCAAAATGTTCTGGGAACATAACTTTGCCAGAAAAATCAGGAGAACACGTGACTAATAACTCATCTGTCAAACTCCCAACCTCTTAACAAATAGTAATTAGGCTCATCTCTTCTGTCTGGTCCACAGACAGCTACCAACTAAACAACGTCTGCCAGAGCTTACTTACTTTGTTAACTCAGCGTTGGTACTTGCCACAAATCCTGCTATGGATTTCTGTCGATGAACAATATCGTGGAAACAATCAATGCCAATGAACATCGTTCTTTGTACCTTATTTTTGAAAAGGTAGTGAGTTAGAATGTGAGCAAAATTTCAGCATTAACAATTAAGAGAAAATCTCAAGTTTTATCAGATCTAAGTTAAATGGAGTCAATGAAATACAACATACGTTTGTCTCCACCTTCCAGAGGGCTCCTCCCATCTTGCAATTCATCTGCTGGGCAATCTTGGTGATGATGGTCTTTGCCTGGGTTTTCTCGATGGTCCTCTTCACCACACACTGGCTTGGAATCGGGAATGTGGTACACAGGTACTTTTTTATGTGGTCATATCTGTATTTGTCATCATTGGGCAGGACACAAATCACCTTGAAAACCAGCAAACATGATATTCCTTAAGATACAACAGTGATACAGGAAAGAAAAACCATCTGGAGCAGGCAACTTAGGTGGAAGACTGACAAGCTAGAGTCAGTTTATTAGGAAAATATTTGAATCCAAGAGGGTGAAGGGACTAGAGCCATGTTATTAATGATAACAGTTATATCAATTTATAATATATTTACATTAGAAAATTATAATTAGTTATAATTGTTAGTTACATTATTAAACAATTAGAAGGGTGAATGTGGGGAAGAAACAAAATAACATTATAAACTAGAATTAACATTAATTTGCTATGTTTAAATCATAGTGTTATAAATTATACTTAATGTTATAAATTATAATTATAAATTACAGCGATTGCTGCAAGAGGAGATTTGGCAATATACATCAATTGCTTAAGCCTGCAATATCCTTGCCATTCAACTTGTTCAGTTTCCAGGAACTTATCACCATGTTGACAAGGATGGATTAAAATCAGGCTGAAGGATACAATGGTCAGGACAGTCACCATTTACAAGACTATCACAAAGAGGAGAAACAGAAAAAAAACCACTTAAGGCAGGGCCTTAGTAAAATTCTTTTAAACAACCTGAAAAATCAAGCTGCAGCTGCACAGATAAGGGAGCAAGGCCCAACAAAGAAATGCCTTTGTTCTTTGTGTCATCAGCAGGCTCCCAGGAAAAAGTTTCCTCCCCTTCTATGGACAGATACACAGTGTGGACTCCGTGGGCACTTGCACAAGCGGGAGGCTCGGCTGAGACATGCCTGCAGCTGCACAGATGAGGACAGTTGCACAGACAGCTACACAGGGAAATTTCTTATCAAAGCGTTTGTGTTCAATTGTAGAATGGCAACCCTCTCAGGCCCCCTCTCTGCTGCAGAGAGCTTTCCTCTTTTGCTCCAACCTTACTCCTGGTGTCCACACTACTAAATTTTCTTGGCCGTGAAACAAAGAGCTCAGCTAACACCTCACACAATGAGACAGCTTCATCATGACGTGTAGGGCACTTGCCGAGCGGTTTACTTGGCAAAGTTAATACTTTCAACAACCCACCGAAATTAGTAGTATTCCCATTTTACTGCTGAGTAAGCAAATTTAGGAGTTAGAGAAACTGCCTGATTTCCAAGGTTTCAAATATTGCGTTGGATCTCCAGTAGGAAACTAAGCAGTTAGGAAGACTGGTTACTAATTGGGCTGTTCCTGACTTTCTTGGGAAAATAATTATTAAATTATTTTTAACACGATGCTTAAGTAAATTTTTGGCAGACATCTTTTATCAGATTAAGGAAATTCTTTTCTCATTCTATACTGTTTCTCTTCCTTTCACAGGAAGGGGTGTAGATTTTCAAATGCATTGGCTGCATTGAGAAATATTTGTCCCACAGTTCAGACTAAACAGTTAATCATTTACATTTTTTCTAAAGGTGACCTATTTCAAATTTTCAAATGACTGCCATACAGTAGGTTTTGATGTTTTAGTACTTCATTAATTGCCAGCAAATCTATGCTAATGAATTATACTTGTTTCTATTTTTTTAGCCTTAGCCACTTCAGTCTTGACAATATCAAATTTTTATATTTTCAAAAGGACCAGCTTTTAATTTTTTGGTTTTGGTTTACAGATGAGTGGTGAAATTAGAATTATGTGTACAGATTAGAAAATAGCATTATCGCAATATTAATTTTCTTAACTGGGTAACATGTTAAGAGTATGTCTATTTGTTTTCAAAATACCCACTGACATATTTAGAGATTAATGGAGCAGCATATTGCACATACACACACATACATAGTAACTACCATGAATTACAGTCATATGCATATGGTAAAGGAGAAAAAGAATGATTATACAAATATAAAAAAGGGGTATTTGTATTATTTTTCTAATTCTTCCTATAAGTCTGAAATTACACTAAAATATAAGATTAAAGGGAATAAAAGTTTCTAAATATCTAGAAAGAAATAAATGGAAGGTTTAGATTGGATTAATGCATAATTTTTTTGAGATGGAGTCTTGCTCTGTTGCCCAAGCTGGAGTGCAGTGGCACGATCTCGGCTCACTGCAACCTCCACCTCCCAGGTTCAAGGGATTCTCCTGCCTCAGCCTCTTGAGTAGTTGGGAGTATAGGCGCGTGCCACTATATCCGGCTAATTTTTTATATTTTTAGTAGAGACGGGGTTTTACCGCTTAATCAAGATGGTCTCGATCTCCTAACCTCACGATCCACCAGGCTGGGCCTCACAAAGTGCTGGGATTACAGGCATAAACCACCATGCCTGGCCGCATAATAATTTTAAAATAGAACATTTGTAAAATTTCCTGTTTAAAATAATGAGGACTATGTTCCCAACTGGCATTTTGATTGCAAATGTCTGATTTTCAGGAATGAGTGATTAATATTAAATGCAAAGTGACTATTTTTTATTCTTGTAGCCTTAATACTAGATCTGTTTCACTTCCTGTAAAGAAAGCTGTAATCTGAATATACTTTTGTGGCAGGCCAGTTTTCACTAACGCAGGTCTCCATCACAACTCTTCAGTACTGAGTGGTTAAGTTAAATATTAAAAGCTAAAAAAGTCAGTGCCCTTATACAAAGGCTGGAATGTAACAAAACTCACCATGAGTTTTGCCTAGGCCTTTCCTGGGCCTCAGAGCATGATAAAATAATGAAGGAATTTTTAACAGGACCCATTAAGAATTAAACAAGTTTTATTGGGGGTCTGAAGAAACTCCCTAGGTCTCTCCACAAACACGTTTATTGAAGGTCTGGAGGAACTCCCTGTAAGGTTTGTTTCCGAGGATAAAACGAAGAAACTGAGGCCAGCACCAAAATAATCCAATGCAAGGGAATTTATTCAGGCTCCCGGGTGAGGTTCTGCAGTCCGGACAGGAGGGGCCGGAGAAGTCGCATAGACTCCTCTCAGACAGGGGGTTTTATAGGGAGTGAGTCTATTTTTAGACAGGGAGTTTTTATAGTGAGTCCATTTTTAGACAGTGAGTCTATTTTTAGACAGTGAGTCT
>CAUYQU010084422.1:0-12484 GCA_963574635.1 Cheracebus regulus | reverse complement strand
CACAATAAGAATATACTAATAAATACTGCAGCTTTCTGCTGCCTCAGAGGCAACGCTACACATCTACAACCATCTGATCTTTGACAAACCTGACAAAAACAGGCAATGGGGAAAGGAGTCCCTGTTTAATAAATGGTGTTGGGAAAACTGGCTAGCCATGTGCAGAAAGCAGAAACTGGACCCCTACCTGACACCTTACACTAAAATTAACTCCAGATGGATTAAAGACTTAAAACCCAAGACCTAACACCATAAAAACCCTAGAAGAAAACCTAGGCAAAATCATTCAGAGCATAGGCGTAGGCAAGGACTTCAAGACACCAAAAGCATTGGCAACAAAAGCCAAAATAGACAAATGAGATCTAATTAAACTCCAGAGCTTCTGCACAGCAAAAGAAACAATCATTAGAGTGAATCAGCAACCAACAGAATGGGAAAAAACTTTTGCTATCTACTCATCTGACAAAGGGCTAATATCCTGAATCTACAAAGAATTAAAACAGATTTACAAGAAAAAAACAAACAAACCCATTCAAACCTGGTGAAAGATATGAACAGACACTTTTCAAAAGAAGACATACATGAGGCCAACAAACATATGAAAAAATGCTCATCATCACTGGTCATTAGAGAAATGCAAATCAAAACTACACTGAAGTACCACCTATGGCGATCATTAAAAAATCTGGTGACAACAGATGCTGGAAGAGGATGTGGAGAAATAGGAACACTTTTACTACACTGTTGGTGGGAGTGTCAATTAGTTCAACCATTGTGGTGATTCCTCAAGGATACAGAAATTGAAATTTCATTTGACCCAGCAATCCCATTACTGGGTATGTACCCAAAGGATTATAAATCATTCTATTATAAAGACACATGCAGACGTATGTTCACAGCGGCACTGTTTACAATAGCAAAGACCTGGAACCAACCCAAATGCCCACCAATGATAGACTGGACAAGGAAAATGTGGCACATATACACCATGGAATACTATGCAGCCATAAAAAAAGATGAGTTCGTGTCCTTTTTAGAGACATGGGTGAATCTGGAAACCATTATTCTCAGCAAACCGACACAAGAACAGAAAATCAAACACTGCATGTTTTCACTCATAGGTGGGTGTTGAACAATGAGAACACATGGACACAGGGAGGGGAGCATCACAGACTGGGGTCTGTTGTGGGGGGCTAGGGGAGGGACAGTAGGTGGTGGGGAGGTAGGGGAGAGAGAACATGGGGAGAAATGCCAGATGTAGGTGACAGTGGAATGGAGACAGCAAACCACCTTGCCATGTATGTAACTATGCAACAATCCTGCATGATCTGCACATGTACCCCAGAACCTAAAGTACCATAAAAAAGAAAAAATAATAGTTAAGAAGATAAGCTAAGTTATATGCATTTTACCACATTAAAATTTTTAAATATTAGACTATTTTTTTAAGGAAGGCAAACCTTGATCAAAAAAATAAAGCAGTTTTTGAGGAACCAAAAACTTTTTAGAATTATTATGGGGAAGGAATCAAGAATAATTTCATGTGTCATTATTACAGAATCACTTTTGCTCTGGTATTTGTATTATCATGAATGGTTTCATCTTTTCATGTATAATCTAAGAAACATTGTATACTACCCCTGACTTGGCCTTTTGTTTTTCCAAGGAAGTCTAATACACACACTCATATATACAACCCTTTCACTTGATCTTGTGATCTCCTCTAGCTACAATTATGTCCTTTTGCTATTTCTACTTCCTCACCTCCAAGTCACTCCTTGGCCTACTATCTAACATTTGCCCCAACATTCTCATGAAACTGCCAAGGCCTAATTCATCAGTGACTTCTGTGTCGTTCAGTCTAATGGGACACTTATATATCTTATTTGGCGTCTCAGTAGTAGTATGATGCTGTTAAAGATTCATTTTCTTTTGGAACTTACTCCTTCCTTGGCATTTGTGATGCTAGTCTCATGAACTTTTCCGTCTACTCCTCTTCAGCCCCATTTACAGTTCTGTAATATTAAACTAAACTAATTCACTTACACTGCACAGCCAATTATCAACAAAATAAAAGCATGAGGCCGGGTGCGGTGGCTCATGCTTGTAGTCCCAGCACTTGGGAGGCCAAGGTGGTCAGGTCACGAGGTCAAGAGATCGAGACCATACCGGCCAACATGGTAAAACCCTGTCTCTACTGAAAACACAAAAATTTGCTGGGCATGGTGCCACACACCTGTAGTCCCAGCTACTCGGGAGGCTGAGGCAAAAGAATTGCTTGAACCTGGGAGGCAGAGGTTACAGTGAGCCAAGATCACACTGCTACACTCTAGCCTGGTGACAAAGTGAGACTCTACCTCCAAAAAAAAAGGGTAAAGAAAAGAAAAAAAGCATGAGTATTCTAGCACCATTTAAACATAAATGTCTTGGGTTCTCTCATCCTGTACCTACCCTTATCCTTTGTTCCCCAATCCTTTCCAGTGTCTTCTAGACTCCTTCCTGGTTTTTACCTCAAATATCTGGCATCACAGTTGCCCCTTGGGCTTAAGGATGGTTTCCCACATCTTTAGCATCTCTTTGGTACTACCTAAGATATCATCTGCATTCATCCTCTAAAATAACCATTCTTTTCCTTTCCCAACCTAAGCTTAAAAATAACAAGTATGCTTTGTAAGTTCCAAGGCATTTCTAAAGTACTCACCCATGCCTCTCACTATATAACAGATTAGATTAATACCCACCCTAAGAGATGATTTGCAAACGTACTGCTGATAGAACCTTAGTGACCATCCAATTCTAACCAAGGTCATCAAGGTAACTCTTTAGGGAAGTATGAATATAATGCTCAAGATAGCTTTAAAATTTTACCCCAACCCGGGCCATGTGGCTCATGCTTGTAATTCCAGAATTTTGGGAGGCCGAGACGGGAGGATCACTTGAGCCCAGGAGTCCAAGACCAGCCTGGGCAACATGGCAAACCCCATCTCTACAAAAAAATACAAAAATTAGCTGACTATGGTGGCATGCAGCTGTAGTCCCAGCTACTCAGGATACTGAGGTGGGAAGATTGCCCGAGTTCAGGAATTCGAGGCTGCAGTGAGCTGTGATCACTCCACTACACTCCGGCCTGGGCGACAGAGTAAGACTCTGTCTAAAAAAAAAATTTACCCCTGGTCACATGCTAAAAGGTAACAGAGCTATCAATGTTTTCTTATCCCTAGTGCTAGGTATCCTTAAAAGGAAAGAGTAACAAAATTGTATTAGCCTTAAAATTCAAGTAATTAGTTATTTTAGATACTGCTTATGTAAGTAATACATGCTATGCCTTCTTAGCCCTGGTTCCCCCAACATCACTTGGAAATGTCTTACCATTCTCAGATTCAGATTTAATAGGATTAAGGTAGGGCCTGACCACTGTTATTTTTTCAAACTCTCAGGTGATTACAGTCTGCCACTAGGGCTAAGAATCACTTAGGCCAGTGATGCTCAGCCTTTAGCATAAACAGAATCACCTAGAGGACACAGACTGATAGGTCTCATGCCCAGAGTTTCTGATTGAATAAATGAGAGAGCCTGAAAATCTGCACTTTTAACAAGTTAGATGTGGTGATTGTGCTGGTCTTGTGACTACACTTTGAGAACCACTGGATAAGCATATTGGCTAGAGATTCTCAACTTCCCGACACATATGAATTACTTGGGGAAATTTTTTAAATCTTGACTGCCAGGCACACCCCAGACTAATTACATCAGAATCTCTGATCCAGGCATCAATATGTTTTAAAGTTCCTAAAATTAAAAAGATTTCTCTACAGCAGGGGTTTATAAAGCCATTAATATGCTAATAATATAAGTTATTTTCCCAGAAGGTGGTATAGTATGCAATATTTCCAAAGTTTTTTTGAACCAGAAACACTTCGGTCAAGGCACATCATTAACAGCTCCCAATGTCTAAAATACTAGTCTATCGGATAAAATAGAAACTGCTTTGCATGGCCTGAGACACTCTCCTCCAACCTCAATCCAGCCTCATCATTTGACAACCCTTCCTCCTGCCACTGCATATATATCCCTATTAAAATACTAATACCTTTTGATTTGCAAGATCTGTTTTAATGTGATTGAATTATTTCTACAAGCTGTTTGGAGTCAGAGGTCGTATCTTATTTCTCTTTGATCCTCAGTGCCTCGTAAGATACCAAGTACAGCTGGTGCTCAATGAACATCTGCTGAGTGATTAAATACAGATTTATATCCTTACTTTCTGTAGAAAAGATACTGTCAAGCGTGGCTTTTATGCAATCTAGAGTGAACAACAGTTTTTACATAGCTAAATCAGAACTGAATAGTTCATCCTTATACAGCCACTCTTATTTTAATAAGGCTTTAAATTATAAAGGGACTATTTGCATTTAGAGGTAACATTTAACTTGTCTTAGGATCTGCCATACTTTAAATTCACTAATAACAGTGGCAGAAGGTTTAGATAACTTTTTATTCTAAGAATTATTTAGGCCAACTGTGATTATATATTAACAATGAGATTCAATGACGTTTCCAAAAATCATTAAAGAGAGATGAAAAAAAAACCACGAAAATTCATGTTTCTTAAACTTGAACATAGCAAAATCAATTCAGTTTTTTGTTTTAATTTAAAAAGAACAGTATTTTTGTGTTATCAACTTGTATATCTAATTCAGGTCAAACAATTTTGGTACATACCAATAAAATTGCAAAGGTTAGAGGTATCCTCCTTTAGTGCCACAAAAGAAAGCTATTTCATGCTATAAAGTGCCACAGTCTATTCTATAGCTTCCTGGCACTGTATTTTCCATACGCATCACAAATATTAAAAATAATCACATACGTATACATTTCAAAGCATAAGACTATGTTGTTTTTTTTTTTTTTTTTTTTTAGATGGAGTTTCACTCTTGTTGACCAGGCTGGAGTACATGGTGCAATCTTGGTTCATGGAAACCTTCACCTCCTGGGTTCAAGCGATTCTCCTGCCTCAGCCTCCTGAGTAGCTGGGATTACAGGCGCCTGCTACAATGCCTGGCTAATTTTTTTTGCATTTTTAGTAAAGACAGGGTTTCACCATGTTGGCCAGACTGGTCTTGAACTCCTGATCTCAAGTGATCCGCCCACCTCGGCCTCCCAAAGTGCTGGGATTACAGGCCTGAGCCACCGCGCCTGGCAACTACATTGCTTTTCAAACTTATTTCAGTTTATAGTTCTGTAAAACTATATTGGAAGAAAAAAATCATGTTAAAAATATTAATATATTTGTTTTAAAGAGCAGTGATAATTACCTTACCATATATTTATTCCATAAGAATTATGGAGTGCCCATTACATAACATTCACTATTCTAGGAGTTATAGTTACACAATAACGAAAAAGTTCATGAAGTTTACAATCTGATATTTTTTTTTTAGAAAGCAAAAGGTGGAAACACTCTTGTGGTCTCGACTAGAAATAGGGATTATTTGTAGGAGAGAAAGAAACAGTTGAATCTAAAAGCCATTAGTTTATAAAATTTGTAGGCGACTCCTAACAATTCTGAAAAAGTTGATAAGCCTAAGAGAAAGAAAAAAGTAATAAGTAAATAACACTTTAAAATTAATATAGTGTTTACCTTTGAATTCCTTCAAGAATATCTTTCACAGCTGCCATTAACTTTTGCAGATATATAAATGCTTCCTCAAATGATGCTATATTTGAAGTAGTCAGAGCTGAATTTGAGCCCAATCTCTGAAATACATCCGTGCTAAAATAGAGAAAAAGAAAAGATACTCATAGGTGTATGTACATATTTAATGTGATTCAAGTATTTCTGTTGCAAATGGATAAAATAAAGTATTTATTATCATTAATATCTCAGAATGCTGATCTATTTAAATTAGAAATAAAAGATAGTGAAATATGAGCTAATATTCATGTAAAGGATCTAGGTCAGACACCATACAGGCCTAATCTAAATTAATACTATGAATATTGTGTGAATACTGTTTCATTCTAAGAGACCATAAGAGAAAGAGGAAAAGTAATACTGTCAATCTGCAATTCAAGTCAGTACAAAGGATGAAGAAAAAAATTAGAGATCAGATTATTTCTGTTGAAACTGGAAGTTTACCCTTGTAATTCCACTTGTAGAAATCTCTCATAAAGGCCAAGCGTGGTGGCTCACGCCTGTAATCCTAGCACTTTGGGAGGTCAAGGTGGGTGGATCACAAGGTCAGGAGTTCAAGGCCATCCTGGCCAACATGGTGAAACCCCATCTCTACTAAAAGTACAAAAGATTAGCCAGGCATGGTGGTGTGTGCCTGTAGTCCCAGCTACTCGGGAGACTGAGGCAGGAGAGTTGCTTGAACCCTGCAGGCGGAAGTTGCAGCGAGCTGAGATCATGCCTCTGCACTCCAGCCTGGGCAACAGAGCAAGACTCAATCTCAAAAAAAGAAAAGAAAAAAGAAAAAGAAAGAAATTTATCATAAGTTAATAATAGTTATTCACAATCAGGCAACAACTAGTAACACCCTAAATGTGTAACAATATAAACAGTGTTAAGTAATAAGTAAGTTGGCCACTTAATAAAATACCAATCTAGGTTGGGCATGATGGCTCACCCATGTAATCTCAACACTTTAAAGGCCAAGGAGGGAGGATCACTTGAGACCAGGAGTTTGAGAGTAGCCTGGGCAACATGGTTAGACCTTGTCTCTACAAAAAATATAAAAATTAGTCAGGCATGGTGGCACTACCTGTAGTCCTAGCTAGTTGGGAGGCTAAGGTGGGAGGATCACTTGAGCCCAGGAGGTCAAGGCTTCAGTGAGCTGTCATTGTGACACTGCATTCCAGCCTGAGCAACGAAGTGAGACCCTGTCTCAAAACAAAGCAAAGAAACACACGTGTACACCAAAAAAACACCAAACTGTTAAAATAATCCTTATATCACCATGGAATAGAAAAATAAAAGTAGAGAAAATTTGTAACATAACAACAACTATATAAAAATTCAAAACATGTTGTGCTCAGTTTAAATAGTATCCCCCATAATTCATATATTCACCCAGAACCTCAGAATGTTACCTTATTTGAAACAGGGTCATTGTAATGTAATTAGTTAAGTTAAAAGGAAGTCATGCTGGATTAGAAAGGGCCCTGCTCTATGTGAAGAAAAAGGCAGAGATGGGTGATACTTCTACAAGGCAAGGACTGCTGGCAACTACTAGAAGAAGAAAGGAGAAAGCCATGAAACAGATCCTCCCTCAGAAACTCCAGACACTTGGATTTCAAATGCCTGGCCTCCAGGTCTGTAAGTGAATACATTTCTGTTGTTTTGAGCCAGCCAGTTTGTGGTACTTTGTTACAGCAGCTGTAGGAAACTAATAATACCCTAAAAAACAAGGCTGAGTGTGCTTAATAAATTCACAACATTAACTAGGGTAGACTTTAGGAAGTAGCACTCAAAGGAATTTCCTCCTCTATTTTACACTTTCCAAAGTACTCCTTTTATAACTGTGGTAAAAAACACCTAAAACAAAATTCGCCACTTTGAACATTCTGAAGCATGTAATTCAGTGGCATTTAGTACATGCACGATGCTGTGTAACCATCACCACTATCTAGTTACAGAACATTTCACCACTCCAAAAGGAAATTCTGAGTCCATTGAGTGGTTTCTTCCCAGAATTCTCCTCTTGTCCTGCCAAACCCCTGCAACCACCAGTCTGCTTTCTGTCTCTATACATTTGCCTATTCTAGGTATCTGCATGCATGCATTTGTTATTTTTTAGATAAAACCAAATTTATTTAAAAACATCTACATTTAAAAATTTTTTCTACGTTTAAAACCTAAAAAGAAAATCTAAAAAGAGAATACGTAATACCCATAGTCTACCAACCAGAGATAAGCATTACTAACATAACATGGTTCTTTCTTGAACTTTTTCTGGATATATAAACAAATTGTGTGTGTGGAAGTATGAGAGAGTGGCTGGGGAGGCAGGAGGACACTGAGAGAAAAAACAGGAAACAACATCTTCCAGGAAAGCCAACAGTAAATCAAAATACTATATACCAGATACTATCATTCCAAAAACATCCATTATAATTTTTTTTTTTTTTTTGAGACAGAGTCTCATTCCGTCACCAGGCACCAGGCTGCAGTGGCGTGACCTCGGCTCACTGCAACCTCCCCCTCCCTGGTTCAAGCAATTCTCCTGCCTCAGCCTCCCAAGTAGCTGGGACTACAGGTGTGCACCACCATGCCCAGCTAATTTTTTTGTATTTTTAGTAGAGACGGGGTTTCACCATGTTGGCCAGGATGGTCTCGATCTCTTGACCTCGTGACCCACCCGCCTCGGCCTCCCAAAGTGCTGAGATTACAGGCATTATAATTTTTATATAGATTTACACAGTTAAGGTAAAAGGATGAGGGCACTCATATGTGGAATTGAAACAAAAACAAAAAAACATTGATCTTATAAAGGCAGAGAGAACAGTGGTCACTAGAGAATGGAGAGGGAAAAATGAGGAGAGGCTGGTCAACAGGGACAAAGTTATTGTGAGATAGGAGGAATAACTTTTGGTGTTCTATTGCATAGCAGGCTATGGCTCCAAGTAAAGTATTGTACATTACAAAAGCAAGAAGAGAAGCTTTTGAATGTTCTTTTTTTTTGAAATGGAATCTTGCTTTGTCATCTAGGCTGGAGTGCAGTAGCACAATCAGCTCACTACAACCTCCACCTCCCATATTCAAGTGATGCTCCTGTCTAAGCCTCCCAAGTAGCTGTGACCACAGGCACATGCCACCACCATGCCCAGCTAATTTTTGTATTTTTATTTTTTAGTAGAGATGGGGTTTCACCATCTCAGCCAGGCTGGTTTCAAACTTCTAACCTCAAATGATTCGCTCACCTCCACTTCCCAAAGTGCTGGGATTATAGGCATGTGCCACCACATCTGGCCTGAATGTTCTTATCACAAAGAAGATCATGATAAATGCATGAGGTGATGAGTACTTCGTGCATTTATCATGAGATACTCATCACGTTCACTAGCCTGATCATTATGCAAAACATATATCTACTGAAAAGTCAAATTGTACATCAAATTGTACCCCATAACTATATACAATTATAATGTCAATTTTAAAAATAATTTTTTAAAAATCCCCCCAAATTTAGTACCTGTTCTGATATATTGTAATCCAAACATTCTCTAGGATAGACCAGATTTCTTGATGCCTGTTGGGCTGGGGAAGATGAGAACCTGAGAAAACAGTGATTTCTTGATTGTGAGACTTCATCAGTGAAGTGCCTTCCTGTTTTTTAGTCACTGTGTTTTCTGAAGAATTTGGCTTAAGTTTTGTCTTGACCTGGGGAAATAAGAATTACATAAAATGCAACTAGTTCTTCATTCGCAGATGAGAAAAAGAGAATGTCAACTGTGCTTACAAATGTTCCAGCTTTCTGAGAAATGGTGGCAATTCTTTTTCCTTTATTATGTATATAACATTCCCAGAAAAGCATCAGAGCTAGAAAAGATATTTCCTTTTCCATTGAAATCAAACAGTATTTCCAATCTACTTATAATGACTTGTTTAGCTATGCTAATGTCTATTTAATAATACTGCTTAGGCAGTAATATACTCAGAAGTGCACTCTAAGACAAATGAGAACAGAAGAAAGCAAAGGCAAGACTAGTTAGAAGGTTACTGAAATAATCCAAGAGGAGAGTCCTGAGAACATGGATTAGCTATAAAAAGGCAGCAGAATGAATAGAAAAATAAAATCCATGTAAGAAATATAAGGACTTGGCCAAAGACTAGATCCAGGGAGTGAGGGAGACCCTAAGACATTCTTTAACCTAGATGTGTTAGAAGAATTATACAAATTAGAGGAACTTAGGGTGGTCATAAATCTAGGAGAGAGAGAGAGAGAGAGAGAGAGTGTGTGTGTGTGTGTGTATTCTAAATAGATTGAACCTTCTTGATTACTTCCCCAGAGGAATGTATACAGTTTTACTTAGTAAAAGTCAAACAGACAAATACTTTGAAGCAACACATCTCACATACATACACAGGAATTGATGGAAATGCTATTTGATGTGCCACAATCACTGCAATTTTAAACAGCACATTAACTTATACATTGCTGATGAGAGACAATACACTGAACATATTACATATTAAAGTGTAGTAGCAATAAACTGTAGTGTGTATTTGTCTATGTTTCCAAATTTTATGGCTTCTTGTTGTAAAGCTAAGAAAAGAGGCTTGTATACCTATGTAACAAACCTGCATGTTCTGCCCATGTACCCAGAACTTAAAGTATAATTAAAAAAAAAAGAGAGAGAGAGAGGCTGCTTGCAAATAAGAATCCTCTTTGGATGAACAGAATATAAGTTTGTTTTTTAGGTATATGTTGAGTTTGAGGTATAAACAGTTATCCAGGTAAAGACAGCTAGCAAATAATTGGATATATAGATGTGCAGCTTAAAAATACAGCTGAAAATCATTCTCATGGACACAAGCCTTAGGAGATGAAACAGGTAAACTGATGGGGGAAAAGTAGGAACTAGCAAAAATAAGAGGGGAAGAATCCGTATGCAATAACAGTAGAAGCCAAGGGAGTCAGGTTTCAGGAAAAAAAGCAAGGACACCACCAAGTGCTGAAGAAAGGCTAAGAAGCAGAAGAATGAGAAAGAATGATAATCAAAAAGCAATGATAACTTATGGTTTCTTTCAGTGGAGTATGGAGATAAAATTCGACTTGTAAAAGATTAAAGGGTAAGTGAGTGCTCTCACACTTTGTATTCTAGCCTTGTTCAGTTGGTTAAAAAATGAAAAGAAAAAAGAGACAAGAAAATAAAACAACAAAAAGAGTGCAAAATGAAAACAATGGTTAGCAATTACTTTTTTTTTTTTTTCAAACAGGGTCTCACTCTGTCACCCAGGTTGCTCACTGCAACCTCTGCCACTAGGGCTAAAGTGATCCTTCCGAGTCAGCACTACCCAGTACCTGGGAACAGAGATGCAAGCCATCAGGCCCAGCTAATTTTTGGTATTTTTTGTAGAGAGAGCGTTCTGCCATGTGGCCCAGGTTGGTCTCAAACTCCTGGGCTCAACCAATCCGCCTGCCTTGGCCTTCTAAAGTGCTGGGATTACAAGTATAAGCCACCATGCCTGGCCATAAATTGGTCTTTTAAGAAGTTTGGTAGTTGATGGAAGGACAGTGCAGTAAACAGAATGGCCAATTAAAAGTACAGCATTTAAGAATAGAAAAGATCTAAGCATATTTTAAAGCACAGTAAAAGAGATATACTATTGATTCCAATTATTTTTTTAAAAAGTATAACATGGAGGAAAAAATATTAATGTTTAAAGGAAAAGTATCTGATAGAATGGACAAAATATTTAACTCTTAAGTTTAAAAACTTAGTTTTTTTGGTCTTGGCTCTATTATAAATATGCTTTGTAAACTTAAATAAAATTACTCTGTTTCTCTAGGCTTCCCTAGGTTTCCCTGTGAGCAAATGATGATTTCAAAGGTTAGCTTCATGGATTGCTAATTTGACACTTATTAAATTTTAAAAAAATAAAATTTCCAATACTATCAGTAATAACAGTTAATATGTATTGAGCTTTTGTTAGGTACTTTCTCAGAATTTTATATTAATTAGCTTATTTAATCCTAACAACTACCCTATGAAACTGATACTATGATGATCCATATTTTATAATCAAGGAAACTGAGGCAAAGAAAGGTTAGTTAACTCAGCCGAGTTTACAGATGATAAGAGGCATGAGCAGGATCTGACCTTCAGCAACCTGACTAGACTGAGGTTATGATCTCTCTCCATTTGTAAAAGTAAATGTTACCCTTCTTTATCTTCCGGGGCAAAAAGAAAAATTAAAAAGATAATTCTTCCCATTTTTGCCTGTTTACATTAAATTCTGAACTTAATAAATAAACATAAATGAAAACACATTTTATCCTGAGATAATTTTTTATCACCAAATATATTTAAAATACAGCCCAGCATTTACCTAATGCCTCTTTTCTTCAGCTCTTAAATAGTAGTGTATATACTACACAAGTGGATTTCTTTCTCTCTCTCTCTCTCTCTCTCCTAGATTTATGACCACCCTAAGTTCCTATCATTTGTATAAAACGAAAAATCTTTTTGTTTTTTAACCAACTGAACATTTTTATCACATGAGGAAAGGAGTGTTTATTTCTTTATCAAACACTATACAGCACTAACTACATGCTAGGCATTAAGGTCTCCACAGACATTAACTTGTTAATTCACATGACAATTCTAAGGCCAGCATTATTATTATGCTCATTTTACAAAAGAGAGAATTAAGGTCCAGAGAGTTTAATTAGCTAGAAGTTTAAAACACCACAACTCAGGATCCTGAGGCACATAAGTCTAAAGCTTATTAACAAGATTGATTTTAATTACTCTAACA
>CAUYQU010084421.1:0-13007 GCA_963574635.1 Cheracebus regulus | reverse complement strand
ACATGGATGAAGCTGGAAACCATCATTCTCAGCAAACTGACGCAAGAACAGAAAATCAAACACCGCATGTTCTCACTCATAGGTGGGTGTTGAACAATGAGAACACATGGACACAGGGAGGGGAGCATCACACACTGGGGTCTGTCGGGGGGAACTAGGGGAGGGATATCGGGGGTCGTTGGGGAGTTGGGGAGGGATAACATGGGGAGAAATGCCAGATATAGGTGATGGGGAGGAAGGCAGCAAACCACACTGCCATGTATGTACCTATACAACAATCTTACATGTTCTTCACATGTACCCCAAAACCTAAAATGCAATAAAAAAATAAATAAATAAGTATTCTATCATAAATATATTTACTTAATGAAGTACTTTTATATGACTCTTAGGTTGTTTCCAAGTTGCTTCATGGTCAAAAATAATAATGTAATAACATCCTTGAATGTGAATTTTTTTCATATCTGTAATTATTTCCTCAGATCAGTGCCTATAAGTAGAATTGTGGCCACAACACTACACACTTCTGTTAGTCAGGGTGTGCTATCTGCTATAACAAATACACTAACAGTGGATAATGGCTAAAATACAGTGAAAGTTTATTTCTTACTCAGATTTCAAAGTAGGTATTGCTAATTGCCCTGCTCTAAGCTGTATTGAGCTCCCCCATCTTGAGAACATGGCCTCCAGGGTCATCCCACTAATCTGCTTCAGTCCAGTGGGAAAAGGAACATAGGTTAAATGAGGAAGGCATACTCCGTATGCTCCTTGGCACAGAAAAGATGCTCCTCACATCCACTGTCTTCCACACTGACAGCGAGGCACCTGGCCTTGCAGAGATGTCGGGGAAGCTGGGGAAGCCACCACCCTGGCTGGCTTAGCCACTCTACCCTGTGCTGAGGGGCAGCATGAATTGTTGGTGGACTCACAGCTGTCTCAGCCACAGCACATTTTTAATACTGTTGATAAATCATGTCAAATAATCATCAATCAACAAAAAATTGTTATATTCACGTAGTACCCCAACAAGCCAAAATTCATATTTCTCAAAGCAGAAACGATATAGTAAAATAAACATTTGTTAAAATTTGGAATAATTCTTTATAGTATTGCTCTCTTATTTGAAGTATACAAGTGTCAAACAATTACATCTTTATTTCTTTCAATGTTCTGAACCAAATTGAGAAATACACTCAGAAGTAAGGTGAGGATTGTAACATGGTACATCTGGTGATTTGAAGAGAGACTATGTATGGGCTCAAAGTCAAAAGAGTGCTTTCAACTCCCTCCTCTCCTTCCAATCTAGACTTGGAGGCTTGTTCCTGAAGAGTTAAGTCTGAAGAGTGCCATTTGTGAGGGCACTGCCTTGAAAATGGCAGCCTATAGTGTACTCATTAAGTCCAGGAAAGCAGAAGCCAAAAGAAATGGCTTTCATGTCTACCCAAGGAAGTTTGCTCTGACTCCTGACCCAGGTGTATTCATCGACCAGGAGCAGGGGTAACTTAATAAAAATGTGGTGTACACCTTGAGGGGAGGACCGTATCCATAAGGAGATCCATCCGACCAGGCCCGGCATGAAGAAGGAAGGAATCTTGTGCCCAATTTTACCAATCAGGTAAATCATTCCCCTTCCATATGGAATAATGAGAACTTAGAGAAAGAGTTATTAAGATTTTTAAAATTGGGAGGCCATTAGGCTGGCGTAGATCTGGCACTTTCAGTTCTTTTTTTTTTGAGATAGAGTCTCACTCCATCGCCAGGTGCCAGGCTGGAGTGCAGTGGTGCGACCTCGGCTCACTGCAACCTCCGCCTCCCGGGTTCAAGCAATTCTCCTGCCTCAGCCTCCCGAGTAGCTGGGACTACAGGTGCGCACCATCATGCTCAGCTAATTTTTTGTATTTTTAGTAGAGACAGGGTTTCACCATGTTGGCCAGGATGGTCTTGATCTCTTGACCTTGTGATCCGCCCACATCAGCCTCCCAAAGTGCTGGGATTACAGGCGTGAGCCACCATGCCCGGCTTCAGTTCTTATATAAGCAAGCTAAAGCCCAATGTAGACTATAAAACAAAACCAGAGACTTTACCAATCACACACTGCTCACTGACCTCTAGTAGGTACTTTCCATCTTAACCAATCCAATATTTTCTCGTGTGTTTTTTCAACATGCTGCCTATTAAAACCTTGCTGCCATGCTACTGCAGTGGAGGTCTCTGAACCTCTTCTGGTTCTGCATGTTGCCTGATTCATAAATCATTATTTGTTCCAATAAACCGTTAAATGTGGTTTGGCTGATTTTTTTTTTAAAGGCGTATATGCTTCCTCTCTAATACCTTGTGAACAGGTGGAAGTCCCATTTCTATGAGCTGAGATGGAGGTTGGCTCCCTGTTCTGCTCACTTTAATCCTTCTGGAAAAAGAAAGGGCACTATCTCAAGGTTCAGGCTCTCAGGAAATAGCAGATCTCACTTTCCCACATTGAATTGTTGAGAACTTAGTCATATGGCCACACACACCTGAGAGGGAGGCTGCAATGATACACCTTAGCTGTTGGTGCAGGGAGGACCACTGAGTTCTTGTCTCTTGGATAAATAGAAATTAACACGAGTCTAAACACAAATTTTTCTCAGGCAAGTTTTAATAGGCTTGTGGCTCAAGCAAAGCAAGGGAGCAGTGTAAGGGAAAGGGGTCCTGACTCCCCAAGGGGTGTGGCTCTGGTCATTTTAAGGAAGGTAAGGTGGGAAAGGAGCGACATGCAGGCATGTAGAGGTAAATAACTTTTAGCACCCTTGCAGTTTGATAACATGCCTTTTCATGGGCCTCATGCCTCATAGCATGTTAAATCTCCAACCCATGTGTGACTTTTAGTATTATAAAAATGGGATTATAACGAGGAAAAACTCGGTGAAAAGTCAGTGCTGGAGCTCATCCTGTTTTCAGTTGGCTAAATCTGGTCTGCTTCTTATCGCGAATGCCAGTGTCTCGCTTCAGTAACCTTGGAAGATGGCCAGGTTCAGGGATGTTTGAGTCTTGCTTTAGCAACCTTGAGAGGCATTAGTGAAGGAGATAAATGGCTAGACTCCTCCTTTTATAGTTAGAAATTTAGCCTAGTCAGCAGTGTTAGGAAGGGACAGCTTTCTGCTACGTGACTTGGGTCACCTTGGGAAGGGAGGCAGGTAGATGAGAAGAGAATATACCAGATGTATGAGGCCATGGAGTCTCAGTGACTGTGTCTCTTTGCTAGGACCGAGTGTCTTCTCTATACTATCTCAGCCACATGCTCAAAGGTGAGAACAGATTTTGGTGGATGCTCATCTGCTTCATCCATCCCCTTGACCTCGATACCATCCTTACTCCTATCTCATTGATCTACCCTTCAGAGTTTCCCTTCAGCAAATTCTGCCCACTCAAGAGTCGCACTGTAGCGAGAAGAAAGAGAGCGTTGCTCTTGAATCTTAGCATCGCTTCACTGGGAGTGTGTAAACCGGAGGGTGTTGCCGTGTGTTGTGTCCCTGTTGTACCTACTAGATGGGAAGGTGAGGACTGTGTTTGGTCGGCCTGTTAGTCCTTTCCTGTTTTTCTATCTCTTTAACTCACAGTTGCGTGCTCTGGAAATGTTCAGTGCCTTAAGTGTTCAGTCTCCTCACAGTTCATCTGTGGCCAGTTTGTCAGCTATGAAAATTCCTGGAAGAACTGAACGGTGGTCGTTTACTTACTAATGCATTCTAATGAATGCATAGATAATGATTTAGGTGAAATCTATGGTAATTAAGAATTTACTAAAAGCCGGGCAGTCAATTCCAGCCAGAATTCTTGGAATAATTAGGGAATTCTTGAGAAACTTTTAAACAAAAGAACACTCTTTTCTCTCAAATAGCTTAGAATCTAAGTAAAAAAGAGTGATCTATGGAAAGTGTGGAAAAACAGCCCGTTTTATAAATTATAAAGCACATAATCTATCCCTACCTGAAGGTCTCAAATAGGGCTAATTTGTTTGTACTTTTTGATTTAAACTGGGAACAATAGCCAGGAATAATTTTGAGCATTTCAACCACTCACACAGATGTCTCCAAAGGTAAGATTTTATTTTGGGCAGAGGATGACTGAATGATTTGCAAGCCTCAGGCTCATGTTTAGTAGGATAAGCTAAAAGTGCTGGATATATTTTAAACTGTGAAATAAACTTTTATGATTTTCATTTGGAATAGTCCCCCAAGCTTATTCTAAATATCTGCATCATGAAACTAAAATATTCAATTTTACTCTCTCAATGTAATTTCTTCTAAAAACATAAATCTCATACTCAGCACACTTTTCACAGCTATTTAAAATGGTAAATCCTCTTAAACATCAAACAATGCTCAGAGGCATATTGTCAGTGACCGTCCCAATTACAACCTTATGCTTCATCAGTAAGAACGAAATTTATCCTATTTCTGCCAGAGGACGGGTTGTGGTGAGCTTGGTCTCAGACGCTGCTGATGAAACACTGGGTTCACTGTGGCTTGTGCTGTGTGTGGGCACTACACTGTGTGTCTTCAGACTCCAGAGCTAATCTAAAGGCACAAACCAGGCTAGAGAAGGAGTCGGGGCACAGTGAAAAAAATGCAATCCCATGAAGCCTCTGCTTCCCTTTAAGACCCGGAGTGACTGCTTTGTTGTGAAACTCAAGACCAGAAAATGCCTCTATCTGTGGTCGTACTTGATGTTGAGGCCATGTCAGAATATTTAAAGAAACTGTGTCCATTAGGAAGAAGGAAAATTTTGGAGTGCATCAAAGGATAGACTAATGGTATATAACATAGGGTAACATGGAACGTATTTGGCTACAGTTTTCCAAATATTTAATGCAATTAGTGTTTCAAAAGATGGCTTGTTTGTAGACAAGAAAATTATTTGATATTTTTCCTAAATAATTAAATTACATTATACTTACATAGCATATAGCAATATATTGAATCTTTGGTTCTATTGTCCAGGATTGCTTACTAAATTTTAGAAAATGAATTAGTATTGGACTGTTAAAAATTTCAGCAATATTGCAGTCCTCCTTAACAAACTTTGGTAATTTTTCAAATAATAGTGTCATCTGTGCTATACAGGTACTCAATTTTGAATTATTTATAGGGCATTGATAACACATGGGAAATATGGGGATTTATGTAAGTCGAAGGACATAACATTACAATTGGTGACCATGTAATTTACTATTCAGTCTGGGATACTTTTGAGATTGAAAGGGGACGTAGGAATAATTATACTGAGACAACAGGCATACACTGAGACTGCCCTGTTCCATCTGAAACGGGTCACCATTTACTCTTTGTTTCAAATTACTTTGTTTGCATGTATGAAATGACAGAGTTGGATTAGACTGTAAACTATAGCCCACAGGCCAAATCCAGCTTGATGCACTTTTTTGTAAATAAAGTTTTATTGGAACACAGCCACATCCATTTGTTTGCATATTTTCTGTGGCTGCTTTTACCCTATACCAGCAGAAGTGAGTCATTACAACAGAGACTGCTTGGCCCCCAAAAGCCAGAATATGTACTATCTGGCTCTTTACAGGAACAATTTTGCCTGTCCCTGGATTAGGTAATATCTAAGAGCCCATGCAGCACTAACATTTTGTGATTCTTTATTATTTGTCTTGCTTTAACTCCTATGCTGTTTGTTGAATAAAGAAATAGCTATATTTGGCAAATTTTATTTCAAGATTGCTAGAGTCAGCCTTGGTGCAAAGCAGCTGTGAGACATGTAAGCCCAGAAGTTAACCTGTGAGGATTTGCTGATTTTTTTCTCGGAAACTGTGGCAAGGCACAGTGCATGGAAAGGTAGCTGTGTATCTGAGGGTTGGGGATGAAACTCTCAGAGTCCTGGAAGAAGATAACTTAACTGGGCTCAGAAGGATCCCGTGACCTCAAGGGCTCTGACAAGTCCTAGGGCCACTAGGTTATCTGGCAGTCATTCATCAAACTTAGTCTCTTATCAGGCCATGTCAATTAAAAAATCCTATATGTCATGAAAACACATGGACACAGGGAGGGGAACAACACACACTGGGGCCTGTCAGGGGGTCAGGGGTAGGGAGAACATCAGAATAAATAGCTAATGCATATTGGGCTTAAAACCTAGGTGATGGGTTGATAGGTACAGTAAACCACCATGGCACATGTTTACCTATGTGACAAACCTTCATGCCCTGCACATCTATCCCAGAACTTTAAATTAAAAAAAAAAAAAAGAATAAAAATGATCCTGTATGCCATGCTTACTGATTTAAATTTAAAATATTTTTTAGTTCTAAAACTTTGTGTTTAAGTTATAATCTTCTGAATGCCCTTAAATAATGGGATTCTTTTTCAAAGTCTGAATCTTGAAGAACTCAGTGTCATAGAGGTAGGTTTGCATGTGTGTGGATAGCAGATCATGTAGATTCTTGTAAAGGCTTTGAATTTACTCTGAGTGAGATGGGGAGCTACTGCACGGGTTTGTATGGAGAAGTAACACATCTGACTTATGTTTTAAAATGCTAGACACAGCCATTATGTGGCAACCAGAAAGAATGGAATCAAGATCAGAAGCAGGTAAGGAAGGAAGTTATTCAAGAAGCCAGGTGAGAGATGATATCAAACTGGATGAGGGAGGCAGCAGCTGAGATGATAAGAGCAGGTGCATTCCAGGTATTTTTTGGAGGATAATTTGACAGGTGCAGAGTGATATGGGGGTGTAAGTGCAGAGATGAGTCAAAGACGACTCCAGGGCTGTGGGCCTGAGCAACTTTTTCCATAAGACTGGCATTTACTGAGATGAATAGGATTGCAGGTGTCCTCCATGTTTAAAGGAAAGAAACATCAGAACCTCTGTTTTGGAAATGTCAAGTGTAAGATGCCTACTGGACATCTAAATATTGGAGATGTTGAGAAAATAATTAGATATTTGAGTTCAAGTTTCAGGATAGAAGTCTGACTGACCTGGAATGAATGTATTCCAGTTGAATGAATATGGAATGAATATATATTCATTCCAGGTCAGTCAGACTTCTACCCTGATATATATATATATTTCTCTCTCTATGTATAGAAATATATATATTTCTATATATATATTTCAAGATAGTATGAATGCACATATGCATAACACAAGGAATCAGCATAAATGATATTTACAAGCATGAGACTAGAGATCACAAAAAGAGCAAGTATAGGTAGAAGTCAGAGACCTAAGCCCTCAAGGCAGAATCCAGAAAAGATGTTGAATGCACAATGGCTAGTGAGGGAGGAGGAACATCAGGCATTATGGAAGCTAGGGAAGAACTGCTATCAGTAAGAATCTGTGATCTGCCTCAAATGCTGCTGATGGGTCAAGTAATGTGAAAACTGGGAATTGGCCACTAGATTTAGCTGTGAGGTCACCGATGATGACAAGAGCAGTTTCAGTGACACAGTATGGATGGAAGTCTGATGGGCGTCTGTTTAAGGCAGAATTGAAGGAGAGGAATGCAAGCCTTTAGGAGTAGACAATTCTTTGGCTCTCTAGTTAAAGAACACTAAGAAACACTATAGCTGAGCAAGTTGGGTTCATTGCTCAGTGAAAGGGGAAAGATGACACATCAAGCAGAACAGTGTCATCTCAGGAAGAGATGGGGAATTGGGGAAGGTTTGTAGAAGAGAATCTTTGTTCTGGATTGGAAGCTGTCCAGAAGCAGGGATAATTCTATGACTAAATATCTTAAATCTTAACAATAGGGCAGGAAGACTAGAGTGAGGTCAAAGCTATAATTAGTAAAGAAGTGGTAGTCACTCATATTAGGAGAGAGAGTGTTTGGTAGTTTTGTGGTTTGCACAGTGACCTTGTTATATTTTATCTGTGCTTAGACAAATTGTGAAGTGGTCTTGTGTTTTGATTCACTTCGCCATGGTCACAGAGCAACCTCGTCTGGATGTGATGTTCTGTAACATTGTTTATATTCAAAGGCGGAACAGCAAGGTCTAGCTGTGAGTGATGGTTAGTGGACCATCACTGTGCACAGGCTCAGAGGGACTCAGCAGGAAGGTTTGAAAATAACTGAATGTTATTGTGATCCTTTTCTTGCAAAAAAGATTGCTCATGCTTGGTTTTGTTTTGCTTTCTGTGACACCTTTTCAACTGTTTGGCTTCATGTTTGCGGAATTAACATTTACTCAGCACATGGCTTTGCAAGTTTCATAAATTGAGCAGAAGAAGGCTGTAAATGAAATTGTAGCAATGCTCTACATATTCTACAGCAGGCTCTAGCTTTCTTTGGTCATAGAAGAAAAGATATTCATTTCAAATTGATCAATAAAACAGCTGAGAATATTTACATAAATATATCAAGGTCCAAAATCTTTGGTTGTGTGCTCTTGTAAAACCCCGTTCTCCACTTTCTTCCTGATTACATTTCTTACTTGTGAGAGATATGCTACATTTCCAGTATAAGTTGTAAGCAAAGACACTTAGGCTGTGGGTTAGTATCTATTAGCAGTACTAAATGTTACTGAATATTGAATAGTTTCTTAAAATGGTTTTTATTGAATTAACTGGTGATACCATCACATTAACAATAATTTATTATTAATTATTAATTAATAATAGAAACATTTTTATTAATATATTTTTATGTATTTGGTGAGAGAATGCAAAAACTATATTCATAAAACAAAAAAGTATAAATTGCATAAAATTAATTTCATGGAATGCTTAATTTCGTGTCTCACAGTTTAAGAGATTTTTCTCCAGCAGTTTTCTGGTTGGTTGAACCAAAAGCAGTTACCATAACAACTGTGGTTATTACCACCTGTATCATGGTGGTACTGATATAATGGTACAATGAACAACATGTTCATCATACAAAAATGAAAAATTCAAATGTGAAAACAAAGCATCCTTCATACTTTCTTTGAAGTACAAACAAATCTGGTTGCCAGATACCCTAGTGGCCCTAGGACTTGTCAGAACCCTTGAGATCATGGGATCCTTCTGAGCCCAGTTGTTTAAGTTATCTTCTTCCAGCACTCTGAGAGTTCCACCTCCATACTTCACACTTCAAAGGCTCCTCTTCCAGCCATCCAGGACCCATTTCTAGATATATTTGCGGTTATCAGCTTCTTTTATAGCATTCGGAGATATTCAGTGCTGCTGCAAGCATTTACAAATGTATCCCTTTTACTTTACACAAATGGTCTGTGCGTGTACTTTCATTTAACAATCTTTCTTGGGGGATTTTTCCATTACAACATACAGCGTTATCTCATTCTTTTAGGCAGTTAGCAGTGATCCACTTTACAAATATATAAAAGTTATTTTAATAATCCCCTGTTGCTGGACATTTATTTTCAAACTTTTCCCATCACAAATGATTCTTAATTGAATAATCTTATACATATACTGTATATCGAGCAACAAATCTCCAGAGGTAAAATTTCTGAGTTAAAGGTGATTGATGTTTAAAAATTAGTAGCTATTATCAAATTTGTATGTATAGAAGTTGTATCAATTGCCAATCCCACTAACAGAGTATGAGAATACCTGTTTCCCACACTACTACCTACGTGCTATATGAACAAACATTTCAGTTATTGCCAATCTGTTGAAAGAAAAACAATAGTCTAATTTTATTTTTCTTTTGGATTTCTAGGCTTTTTCTTCTTGCTATAAAACCGAGCTGCTGTATTAGATATTGATATGGTTTGGCTCTGTGTCTCCACCCAAATCTCATCTTGCAGCTCCCATAATTCCATGTTGTGGGAGGCACGCAGTGGGAGATGATTGAATCATGGGGGTGGCCCTTTCCTGTGCTGTTCTAATGATAGTGAATGGGTCTCACAAGGATCTGATGGTTTTAAAAATGGGAGTTTCTCTACACAACCTCTCTTTTTGCCTGCTGACATCCACGTAAGATGTGACTTGCTCCTCCTTGCCTTCTGCCATGATTGTGAGGCCTTCCCAGCCATTGAACTGTAAGTCCAATAAACCTCTTTATTTTATAAATTGCCCAGTCTAACGTGTGTCTTTATGAGTGTCATAAAAATGGATCAATACAGTAAATTGATACCAGGAGTGGGGCATTGCTGAAGATACCCCAAAATGTGGAAGTGACTTTGGAACTGGGTAACATAACAGGCAGAGGTTGAAACAGTTTGGTGGACTCAGAAGAATACAGAAAAATGTGGGAAAATTTGGAATTCCCTAGAGATTTGTTGAATGGCTTTGACAAAAATGCTGATAGTGATATGAACAATAAGGTGAGATGGTCTCAGACAGAGATAAGGACCTTGTTGGGAACTGGAGCAAAGGTGACTCTTGTTATGTTTTAGTAAAGAGACTGGCAGCATTTTGCCCCTGCCCTAGAGATTTGTGGAACTTTGAACTCAAGAGAGATGCTTTAGGGTATCTGGTGGAAGAAATTTCTAAACCACAAAGCATTCAAGAGGTGATGCTAAAGGCATTCAGTTTTATAAGGGAAGCAGAGCATAAAAGTTTGGAAAGTTTGCAGCCTGACAATGTGATAGAAAAGAAAATCCCATTTTCTGAGGAGAAATTCAAGCTGGCTACAGAAATTTGGAAAAGTAATGAGGAGCCAAATGTTAATCCCCAAGACAATGGGGAAAATGTTTCCAGAGCATGCCAGAGGTCTTCATAGCAACACTACTCATCACAGGCCCGGAGTCCTAGAAGGAAAAAGTGGTTTTGTGGGCCAGACCCAGGGTTCCTGTGCTGTGCGCGATCTAGGGACTCAATGCCCTGCATCCCAGCTGCTCAAGCTATGGCTGAAAGGGGCCAACATACAGCTTGGGCCATAGCTTCAGAGTGTGCAAGTCCCAGGCCTTGGCAGCTTCCATGTGGTGTTAAGCCTGCAAGTGCACAGAAGTCCAGAATTGGGTTTTGGGAACCTCTGCCTAGATTTCAGAGGTTGTTTGGAAACACCTGGATGTCCAAACAGAGGTTTGCTGCAGAGGTGGGGCCCTAATGGAGACCCTCAACTAGGGCAGTGCAGAAGGGAAATGTGAGTTGGGAGTCCCCACACAGAATCCCTACGAGGACACCACCTAGTGGAGCTGTGAGAAGAGGGCCGCTGTCCTCCAGATCCCAGAATGGTAGATCCACTGACAGCTTATGCCATGGACACTCGACATCATGAGGTCAGCCAGGAAAGAGGCTGTACCCTGCAAAGCCACAGGGTGGAGCTGCCCAAGACCATGGGAACCCGCCTATGTGGGTTCTTTTTATTCATTAAAAGAAATTTATTTCATAAAAAGAAATAAGTTCTTTTTATTCATTCAGTTCTTCTCTTTCTTTTTTTAGTTGTGTTTCAGAATATTTTCATATGGATTTTGTACAAATCTTGTGAAGCACATCCCTATTCCTGTTGTGTTGGATCCCTTCTTTAGTTAAATTCTCTTGTTGTTTTTATATATGATAACTGTTTATTTCCATGTACTAATTTTGTACGCTGACACCTTACTAAACTTTTTTTATTATTTGTAATAATTTTTAAGTTATTCTCAAGTATTTTGTAATTATACAATTATATCATCTATGAATAATGATCATTTTATTTACTTTTTTCCAGTTTTTATATGTATTAATTGATTTCTTTTTTGATTGCTTTTTCTGGTACTTACCAGCCTATTAAATAATAGTGGCAGGAGTAGACATCCTAGTTATGTTTCCCCTTAAGGGAAATGTATTCACTATTCTTCAAAAGGCATTTAATAGGTGTGTACGTGTGAACACTGTGAAACACGTACGTATTTCTATTCTAAGTAAATACCTATTTATATTTATCTTGTTAGAATTTTTTTTTAAAGCATATTTAACATTTTGGGGATGTTAAATTTAATAAAATGTTTTTACAGCCTGCATCTATCAAGTTTATTCTTTTTTTATTTTTATTTCTATTTTTATTTTTTTTTTAGTGAGACATGGTTTCAGTCTGTCGCCCAGGCTGGAGTGCAGTGGTGTGATCTCAGCTCACTGCAACCTCTGCCTCCTCATTCTCCCACAATTCTCCCGTCTTAGCCTCCCAAGTAGCTAAGATTACAAGCGTGTGCCACCCTGCCTGGCTAATTTTTGTTTTTTGGTAGAGACAGGGTTTCACCATGTTGGCCAGGCTGGTCTCAAACTCAAACTCCTGGCCTCAAATGATCCTCCTGCCTTGGCCTCCTCAAATTCTGGGATTATAGGAGTGAGTCACTGTGCCTGGCTCGAGTTTATTCTTAATGAAAATAATCCGCATTTTAGCAGAATAAACCCCACTTAATCAGATGCAATTTTCTTCTACTTGTAAGCATGGATTCTATTTGTTGAATGCATTTTATAAGATCTTTTTAATGAACATTTATAAGTGAGATCAATCTCTATATTTATTTTCTGTTGTGGTTTTTATGAGTATCAAGATTTAAGAATTTTTTTGCTTAAAACAAGTGGGAAGGTCTTCATTATGTTATATGCAGGAACAATTTAAAATCACATTAGAATTATTTGGAGAGTTTGCAGAATTCCCCTATGAACACACCTGTGTCTGGTGTTTTTTAATGGAAAGAAACCTCTGGATAATTTCCTTTATTTCTTCTATGAAAAATGATGTATTTATATTTTTGCTGTATATCCTGAGATCAGTGTTAGTAAATTATGTTCTCCCAGAAAAGTGTTCATTCTGAGTCTAGAGTTTGGTTTTCTGAGTTTGTAACTGACATTTGGTTTTATTGTATTATTAGCATGTATACCTACAATGAAAAGGGAATTATCTTTTCAGTAGATGTATTTAGTAATTGGAGCTATATGATCATGTTATTTAAGTTTTTTAACGTCTTTGGTTTTATCTATTTGATAAAAATTAAAATCAGAGGAGAGAGATCCAAGATGGCCGATTAGCAACAGCCCAGGAATGTAGCTCCCAGTGAAAGCGCAGAGAACGAGTGAACGCCGCACTTTCCGACGAATTTTTGTTGCCCACAGACCGGGAGATTCCCGGCAGAGGAGCC
>CAUYQU010084420.1:0-36747 GCA_963574635.1 Cheracebus regulus | reverse complement strand
ATACAAATGCATTTATTTAAATATCAACATCCATGCCATTGGTACAAAGGCCAGTGATATTGTCATCATCTTTCATCCATTTACCTATTAAATGAATATTTCTTGAGTACCTACCATGTACCAGGCACTGCTGTAGGGACTTGGGAGTACAGTAGTACTGACTAGGAGAACATTGAACTTCAGGATAAAATACAAGGTTATATGCAGTTGAGAATTTTCTAAAGAAAAATAAATGCAAGATTTGGCTTCTCTTCTCCAGGACTCAGATCTGTATCTATTTGGGCTGCCATACAGAATTGCCATAATATTACCAAAATACATATAGCACTCAATAGTTTGCTATGTAAATGTTGGTAGTATCATGGCAATACTACTTCATACAATAGACCTTCTTGAGGATCTATGTCTTCAAGAAGCTTACGTTTTAGTGCCATAATGATTCTAACAGGACCCATTGCAGTGCTGGGGCCCTACTGCTAAGGTGTGAGTACAAAACGGGAACAAAGTTTTGCCGTCAGACAACACTGGCTTGAATGCTGACTGTATTGAGTGCTAGTGTCGTGGCTTGGGAAGATACCTTATCTTTTAAAAGCCTGTATGTCTTCATCAGCCCAAAGAAGATCATAATAGCACCTATGTCCAAGGCATACTGAACATCAAATGTGATATTGTACATGAAGGCACTCTGCATTTTGCAAAGTGCTACATAAATGTTAGTGCTATTATGACAATTTTGTATGCCAGTCCAGATAGATATGGATCTGGGCTCTGAAGAGACCCAGGGCTGCGTTTTCTTTTCTTTACACAATTCTCAAATGTGCACAGCTTTGTATTTTATTCTTATGTTTAACAATTATTAACTAATAAGAAGGTTCTTAAAAATTCCTAGTATTTTCTACAACTAGGTAGGACCTCTTGGACCATTCTGAATAGGCACATCTATCTGCAAGATAGCTTACACTTTGCTGAAATCTAAAGGGACACAATAATTGTATAACACCACCTGAAATAAAACTATATAATTAATATCTGGATTGAGTCCCTAATTTTACCTTTTCCTCACATCTGATACTTTGATTAGAATCATCTAATACAATGAACCAATCAATTACAGATGACCTATGATAACTCCCATGTTTTATGAGAAGATAAATGGATTAAAGAAAATTCCCAGTATTTATGAGCAAGGAGAATTATTTTCTACAGTTACCTACTTCACATTATATTAGAAATACCATTTTCAGTGAATTTTCAATGAATTTGCAAACTATTTGGGAGGAACTTGCACTGAGAATATATTTCACAAATAGAGAAAGACCTTAGAAAGTTATAATCTTTATAACTTGCCAAAAAAGAGACCGCAGACTCACCCTTAAAACAAACCCAGAAACTACAGAGGTTGATCTCATAAAGAGCATACCTGGAAGAAATAACAAGTTTGAGTAGAGATGGTTAAACTATTAGATAACTCTAATTTAGGAAATGGGGGAAGGATTAGCCAGCGGGGACTCCAGTGAAATCTCACCACATAGGGAAAATGTCCTCTCTTATAAAAAGCAATACTTGGGTCAAATGTTAAGTGAAATACACCAAGCACAGGTACCCTAAAGGGTCTAAAAAGGAGCTAAAAATATATAATTGATGGGTCACAAGAAAGACCGTTAGAGACTAAGAGTACTTTTAGAAAGAAACATGAGATGAAGTCCAATCCCTAGGAAAAAAAGATAGAAACCAGAACAGTAACAATTCACAAAAATATGTTTGTTTTGGTGCAGGCTGTTGTTAAAAAGTTTATGATATGTTGACACAGTGACAGAACAGCTCAAAAATTCTGGAGATGCTGACTTCTGTCTTCTATTTGCTCTGCTCCCTGTCTATAGTAGGCTAACACAATATAGCCTTGTAGACTAGTGTAAGGTGGCATGTTAATTTTACAGACTTACTTAGCCAAATGAATCACTAAAGGGCTACAACTCTTGAAAACATATTGGGATCTGGATGAATTTTCTCCTTCAGCTGCACATATTGATTACATTAAGCAGATAAGTGCCATATCATCTATTTATTTTATGCGGTACAGAGAGCCACAGAAAATAAACAACCAGATGCTGCAAGACAAAAGAATTCAAAAGTGAATGTGTGTGAATTATAGCACACAAAAAAGGAGCAGTCAGTTTGTGAACAGATAGAGTGAGTACTTTCAATAACAACAAAAAGAAAAGTATAGAGGTATTTCATCACAACTGGTATTCATTATGAAATTAAGATTATTTTAACATTTATTAATGAAAGCCTAACGTGTTCATTGTATATCACTCTTGGACTGAATTAGGCAGATTTTAATTAAAAGATTACTACCAACAAATAACAATGATGAGATTTGCAGGAGCTAATGCTTAAACCAGGAGATTTATGCCTTATTAAAATGAATTCCTTTAGTTTACAATAGTTTTCTACATGTCAGAGCAGTGCAAAGAATTGCTTAAGATCACAGAACATTTCGGACTAAGCAGATCTTATGACCAATCTTTTTTTATTGACACATAAGAGTTGTACATGTGTGGGGTACATGTGATATTCTGATAGATGTATATACTGTGTGATGATCAAATGAGAATAATTGGGATTTCATCACCTCAAACATTTATCATTTCTTTGTGTTGGGAACATTCCAAATTTTCTCTTTTAGATATTTTGAAATATACAATAAAGTCTTGTTAACTGTAGTTGCCTCACTCTGCTAATGAAGACTAGAACTTATTGCTTCTATCTAACTGTATTTTTGTACCAATTAATCAACCTCTCTTTTTCTCTCCCTTGGTGCTCCTCTTCCCAGCCCTCTGGTAACCACTATTTTACTCACTATCTCCATGAGATCAATGCTTTATTATTCAGCCATAAAAAAGAATGAAATCCTGTCATTTTCAGCAACATGAGTGGAACTGGAAGACATTATGTTAAGTGAAATAAGCCAAGCACAGAAAGACACATATTGTACGTTCTTACTCACATGATCGTTCTTTTTGGTAACTGTGAAAACTGAGTGCATAAGGGTAGAGAATATCAGGGGTGGAATTAAATCTCTATTTCCCAACAATTCTGTTTAGAGGTTCTTTTATTATATCAAACAGTTGTAACAGCTCACAAAGTCTAGGCTGAGTTTTGAAGAGAAAATTATTTTCTCAGAGGCAAATTTCTAGAAAACTGATAAAGTCTACAGCAGCCATCTCCAACTGGGAGAAGAAACTGATTATATATAGTAGAGGGAACACTGGGCATATGCTGATGACTTGAAAGATTAAAGAAACAATGGCTTCTAAATTAAGCCGATAACATATTAGTTGGTGCAAAAATAATTACTTTTGCACCAACCTAATAGAAGAAGTTGCCTTTACTGTTGTGTAATAGTGCTTTGGCCATTAATAGCATTTGTGGTGAAGTTCAAGGAGGGTCAGACTGATAAATTATAGCGAGGCTCATGTTGTATAGAGAGTTGTCTTTAAACAACAGATAATTAACAGCTCAAGGCCAACTAAAGTGCTAACTCCAGTTTCTGGAGGTTGCCTAGCTCTTGGGATCCCCTTGCTTGAATAACATCCCTGACCAGTGCTACAATAAGTGACTCATTATAACAGTCTTTATGTTGGTTTTGCAGGCACCTACATTCTCACTAAGCAGCTCACAGTCAATTTAAAAGCAAATGTTTTTGAAAATTTTACTGGTTTCCTTCTACTACTGCAAATTTAAAAGCAGCCTGAAGATAGCAGAAGCTGCTGATAAAACCTGGGCTGAACCAATCTCTTGAATCTGAACCCTTTTGGGAATAAGGGCGTTTCCAACGCAACCTTTCTGAGAAACCTTTGCTTAATTGGTAAGTTTGTCACCAATATGAAGCTTGGACAACAGAAATAATGTACTATCTATAGGAGACAATGAGTGAAAGGGACTGAAGCCAAGGCCAGCACCTGTGTAAAGTGTTGGGAGAATCTGAAATTTATGTTCCTAGAGAAAGAAGCAGGACATGAAAGGTTGGGAGATATCTTTGGAACTGAAATGGAAAACCAGTAAGGCAAACCAAAACTTAGAGGGAAAGAGAGATTTCATTTTACAGAGAAATACGGTCACGAACTACACTCACTGATTGTAAACCTGTCACCACATTTTGTTGTAGCCTTAAAAGATGACTTGCTATTCCTGGAAATGATCTTACGGTTACTGTTTATTTTATTAAAAGAGAGTCTTTCTGGCAAACCTGATCATATCCTTCAGCTGCTCCCCATTGCCTAAGAGTTTGTGTCCAAACTTCTTAAGGCATTCTGAACCCCTTTCCACCTCTTTTCCTTATCTCTCATTACATTCTTCCTTCACATCCTACACTTGAGCCACAGGACCACCCACTTGCAAGTCTCCAAACAGTGTGTCATAATGTTTGTGTTCACTGGTTTTTCTTGGGCTGCTTCTTTTGCCTAAATTGCTCTTTTTGTTCCTTCCCTTGACCCCTTATGAATCTGCTGTGTTGCAAAACTAAACTGATAAACTATTCCTAACATACACCTGAGAGAACTGACCATTTGCTCGTTAGTGCCTCAGTGCATCCCATAGATGCTTAGATTATGGTAAGAATTCTACCCTAAGGCATTTGCTTGTTTGAGAGTTGGTCTCCAATAGACTGTGAACAACGCTGGATTAGGAACCCTCTCTGCTTTATTGCTATAGATGTAGTTCTTAGCATCATGCTTGCATAGAGAAGATACTTGATATTTGAAGAATGAATAGATCAACCAACCAATCACTGGATATATACTTGATGAAACTGTTCTTCATTATACTATTGCAACATTATCATTGCTTTAAAATGTATGTAAAAAATGTAAGAATAAGTACTGTACAAACTCTCTTTTTCTTTCTTGGGCAGAAGAAACATTTTAGAGAATCTCAGGATTAGAAAGGACCTTAAAAATAAATTCATTGAGAAAGAAAAATCAAGTTCCAAGTATAAGAATCGTAACTGATGACACAGATATAATCATTAGGGGACAAGAAATACATCTCTAGAAAATCAAGCAAATAAGGAACAGATGAACACAGGTCTTGGTTTGAAAAGACTTACTACATCCAGCTACTCAAAAGCCTGAGGCTTGAATCACTTGAATCCGGGAGCTGGAGTTTGCAGTGAGCTGAGATCATGCCACTGCACCCCAGCCTGTGGGACAGTGAGACACTGTCTCAAAAACAAAAAAACTTATTACAGAGATTAAAGAAGTAAAAAAAATATAGTAATAAAATTTAGAATTCAAGGGATAACAGAAGAAAATAAATAGATCAAGGCATAATGGGAATTATCAAAATTTAAAACTAATCAAAATAATTAAATGCTTTCTTTCAAAAGGCATATTCCGTAAGCTATAGCACAAAACTGAACAATTTTCACAAATAGCTTATAATAATAATTTCTAGTTTTTTTCTCAATATAAGCAGGTGGTTCACTTGAATCAATCTTTATGCACCTTCTCCTCTCCTTTTACTTTTTTCCTGGCCAAAGTTACTACACAACCTGAGTATAAGACAGGACTTCTGATTCAGCCCTAAATTGTGGTGATGGTCCAGCACAACCTTTGGTTTCAGGCTCTGAAGACTGATAAGGAGACTGGAAAGACCAGCCTAGAGGAAGAATCTGTATCTGGCCTCTACTAGGCAGGTAGTCACAGTACTATTGGCAGTATCTTCCTTCTGGTCCAGAGACACTATGAAAGACTTATGTCTTTGAGGTTTATAAAGAGCTTTCAAAACTGTTTTCTATGATATGGCCAGTGGGATGCAGAGGGCAACTTTTTCTCCCATTTGTTTTTGACAGAAATCACTGATTGATTTGCCTTAACACTATCCTTTGCTTCAGTGCTATTTATAAAACTGCCTTGTTCCAGGAGGAATAGGATAGCCTAACATGAAAGTGACATGAAAAAAGAAAGGAACAATGGGTGTGGGGACTTAAAATGTAGCCAGGAATTACGTAAAAATGCATGCAGTAATGACCTGTACAGTTGTTATTGGGTATGGCTAAGATAACAGAAATCAGAGCTAAAGGAAACACCTTTGATCACTGACTTCCTTGGGCACAAGCAGATTAATGGCCTTTTAAGCATTACGTATTATAGGGTCAGTCCTTGGAGAGAAAACTCCCTTGAAGAAGTTCCAAACACTGTCAAGTTATAGAAAGGCACCACATTCTAAAGGCATATTTAAATCCAATGGCTTACTTTGCACAGGTAAAATTATAAAGATGTAATATTTAACTTTTTTTTTTAACAAGGTAGGTTAAAAGTGACTTTGATCATCAGCATAATAGACTTTGTATCCATGATGGTAAAACATTTTATGGAATTTGAAATATATGATGGAAAAATATACTCAGGAGATTTTTAATATCCAGAAATAAATAAATATATTTCCAAGTAAATCACAAAAAATTTAAGCATTCAAAAATCAAAAATTTATAATGGGGGAGGAGCAGCAATATGTGGAGATGTGAATCATCAACTGACTTCAAAAATTTAAAGCATGTGAAAGCATTGACGTTTTGATGCTACTCAATGGCACAAAAGAACAGAAAGGAGGCAGGTTTTATTTGTGTCCAAGTTATGATTTTCCAAGTTATTAATGATTGATTAATGACCCAGAGGATGGCTAATGAGATGAGACTGCATGACAGCACATATGTGAAAGTGCTGTGTAAACTTTAACCAGCTGATGACTTTCATCATTATCATTAGGCTTCTATTACCTGTCACATACTGTGCTTGCTGCTGCAATTAGGACAAGATGACACAGGCAGACAGCTGGAGCCACACAAGGCAGGCTTTATGCACCAACGTTCTTTAGTGGTTGGGGGTGGGGTGACAGAATGTGAGGGTCAACTTCAAAGGTTTAGTCAGTAACACACAGAAATTTTTATGGACTGTAATTCTCTTTTACCAAACCTGCTTCTCTCCGCATGTCTAGCTGATAAAGAACCCAATGAACCATCCTTGCAAGCAAATGATATCAAGCAAGGACAGTTTCAGAGAAGTCCAAATTTCAAACAGTATAATTTTGCAAAGCCAGTCATGGCTCCAGCCCTAGTTGGGGCATGTCCCTTTATGTATTCATACACAAGGCTGAGGTTATGCTTGAGTTTGTTGTACTCCAGATCTGGGATGCCTCATTTCCTTTTTTGCCTGTCACTGTACATATTGACTGATTACTGAATGGGAACTGCTTAAGATTTATTTTATTTCTCTGAAGGCAACTTATTTTCATCTGGGGAGGATAAGGGAGGAATTTTGGATTTTGCAAAAGAGACACATATTTGCTGCATTGTATGAGACAAGTTAAAGTCAGTTTGCTTTTTCTTCCAACTTTTTACCTATTATTTGACTAAGAATCATGTCTACTACTTTCCTCCCCTTCTTCCAAAGAAACTACAATGAGCAAAAAACCAGCCACTCATTCACTGATTCAGTTCTTAAGGGCGTACCCAGTCCCAGACACTGCATTATGTACTAGGGAACCCTGATGAATAAGTTACAGTTCCTGGTGCCTAATGCATCCCTCATGAGTGAATGAATGAATAACTTGTGGCTCACACATAGTAATGTTTCAGGAAAAGACAAAGTTGTTGGCTTGAATTGCCTTGGAGTAAGTCAGAGAACCTATCTTAAGGGCTCAAAGTGTTGTGTCATAAATAGCAGAGCAGATGTAACCCTTAGCCTGCCTCCAGTTCACAGTCTGGCGTAGGGTTTGCAAGTACATAAGGTTCCACAATACAAGGAATCATGTGTTTTGCTGTAAAAGAGGAGGTGAAGCAGATGGGGGATGTAAAGATATTATCTACTAGGCTGGCGAGAGAAAAATTACAGCCGGAACTCTTTCCCAGGAAGGAATTCAGAAACCAAATCCAGCACAAAGGAAAGATGACCCCGTGTTGGTTTGTGCCTTACTGTCCTTTCCTGTGTTGAAACGTTAACATTTTCAGATATAATGGGTCTTTTTTTCCAGTTCAGTCAGCACAGACAATGTGCTAGAGGCCTGGATGAAGCTGGCCCATCAGCAGGGCTTTGCACTTAAAACAAAGACCTGAGCTTTCCTGGCTCTGTAAATGAGAGTTGAGACAGTAATACACAGAGAAATGAGTGACACATTTGGTTGTGGGGATTAGTGCCACTGTATGGAAATGCCACGTTGGCACCCCTACATGAACATTCTAGACCTCTTTCCCCAAAAAGAAAATTTCCCTTAAAGTGGACTCCATTCAAAGTGTTTTTGGGGTACTGTTTTTTTTTAATAATCCTATAAAAAGAAGACACTTACAATTAGTAAATAATATACTTTTTCCTTCACAAGAGAACTGAAAGATAATAAATTTGCCTTTTTGTTGAGTTTATTTATCAAAAGGAAAAGTAAAAACAAAATGCCTAATATGAAACATTAATGAGAATTATTCAATTTAAACATTATAGATTATTCAGTTTTATTGGCTATAGCCAATAGACAATAAGGCAAGAGGTTTAGTTTACCACAGTTTTAGTTATATTGCCTGCATACAGATAGCAGGGTTCCTCACATATAAAAGATGCACAATGAATGAGTTTATGTAAATGCTGTTCAGTTAACAATCCATTGTGTATCTCGAGAATACAAAAAAGAAAAATGTTTTCCCTGGAATGTAAAATTGTATAGGATTTAAAATTGACAGATAATTTTTCTTTTGTTTTTGTTTTTTTTTTAAATTAAAAAAATACTATAATTCTATCATTTTGGGAGGCCAAGGCAGGAGGATCTCTTGAGCCTGAGAGTTTGAGACCAGCCTGACCAACATGGTGAAACCATGTCTCTACAAGACACAAACAAATTAGCAAGGCATGGTGGCACACACCTGTAGTCCCAGCTACTCTGATGGCTGAAGTGGGAGGATCAGCTGAGGCACCGGAGATCGAGGCTGCAGTGAGCTGTGACTGTGTCACTGGCCTCCTGCCTGGGTGACAGAGTGAAACCCTGTCTCAAAAAATAAAATAAAAATACAAAAACACTTCACTCTTTTGGCAAACTTGACTATCCAAAAAGCAGCCCCAAACCATAATAACATTTGTTAACTAAATACTTGCCTGATGAGAAAGAAACCAAAGTCTTTTGAGAAGTTACTTATTTTTAATCAAAGAAACACACCCCAGGTGCTCATTCTAATTCCACTTTTTCTAGTTCACTGCCTGCACGAACAAGTATATTAATGTGGTTTCCAAGAGTTGAGCAGATTTGAAATAGCTTGGGGAAGAGTGTGAAGGAGGAGGAGGGATAAGAAGGCAGGACCTCAGAGGTGGATAAGTAGGAAGTAACCAGAAAACATAGCACTGTGGGGCCAACACATATTAATGAGCCCAGAACAGCCCAACATTGATCACCATACACCCCCACGGCCACAAAATGACACAGTCCTCAAGAAAGGGCTAAATTGGATTTGTTACATTCATCTCATGAAGACAGAGTAATCTCTGAGAATATAGTTGTTTCAGGTGTGTCGAAATGAAATTTTACTGTAGAGACAGGCCAACAAGATTTATAGCTACAAACAGAAAATATTTTAAAAGAGGACTTCAGGGAGAGTCTTCACTGAACATTGGTTTCTCCTGAGATCAGCAAAATCTAAAAGGAGCTTTTCTAAAAATTTTGTTTATATGTCAGAGCCTAAAGTTTTACTATGGCCTGGGAAGCTTTCCTTATAATGATCCCTGAGTCTCATAACATCTGCTTTATTCATGGTGCTGTTTAATGAAGCAGGTAAGCAAAAACTCAACTGTTTTGGCAGGTTTCAAGATATCCTGGGCAGATGCCAGTAATCCTGAAGAGCCACCTCGAGAGCATCAGTAACAATTAGATAGGGCTCCCATCAATCATGGATTATCCACTTTCCTTCACGTGCATTTCTGAGCCTACAAATGCAATATGGGTCATATTCTAGAGGAGTATTTCCCACATCTATGCCTTTTATAGCATATTCCTGCATGATGTTGCTATAAAAGTTTCTGAAGTTATGTATGTTTGAGATTGCAGTACATTGTAATCTGCTGGAGACACCAAATACACATTGACATATTAAGGAACACAAGTGCTGCAATAAAGAAACCTGTTTAATTTTGTTTAAACCAATGTTCCCTAAATGAGTATAATTAAAAGTCTCTCTCTTCTTCGTTTAGAGATCAGTGGCAACCATCACCATCTCGCAGAAGATACCAAAGTTCCTATGTTAGAATTTTTACAAACCAACTGAGGGTAACAGCCTCCATTTAGTTTTAATTATACAATTATATTATTTCATATTTTCTCTAAATAAAATATATTTAGTTACTCTGAAGAGTAATATGCCACCGTATAGACAGACCAACAAGATTTATCTCCATAAACAGAAGCATCAACATTTTAGAAATACCTAGAAATACAGTGAATAACCTTTTGTCATCTCTATAACTAATAAAAATGCTCTAATGATTGATATAAAGACATTATTATCCTCTCTGTCTGGAACCTGGATTCTAATAAGAAAGTCATTTCTTCTATTTTTCTTTTGAGACAGCATCTCACTCTGTCACCCAGGCTGGAGTGCAGTGGTGCGACTGCAGCTCACTGCTGCCTTGACATCCTGGGCTCGAGAGATCCGCTCACTTCCTGAGTAGCTGGGACTACAGATCTATGTCACCAGGACTGGCTAGTTTTTTACTTTTTTTGTAGTGACAGGGTCTTACTATGTGACCCAGGCTGGCCTGCACTCCTCCTGCCTCGGCCTCCCGAAGTTTTGAGATTACAGGTGGAAGCCACCTAGACCAGCAGAGATTTATTTCTTGTTTCAGAATCCTATGATTTCCCTGTTCTCAAATAAACAATAATAACTTATAAACTATGAAGTACTAAATAAAAGTATAATTTTGTTCTTCTTTGACAACTTAAAAAATCTTGATTTTGCTGAATTTTTATTTCTGTTATAAATGGAGAAGAAGTTTTGTGAATTTATCAGCTATTTCCTATTGTAAAAAAAAGTGTTCTAGGTAGTAGCCAGGGGTTTTAGAGATTACATCTATTACAGAAAATAAATGAGGAGGGATGAAAGAAGAAAATCTCAAAATGGAAATGACATATATGTTTCATTTTCTGCAATTATCCTCGGACAAGAGCCAACTGAATGATCCTTCACTGGGCCTGAGCTTTGAAAGAGAGCCAAAATCAAAGGCAGATAGGGCTGGCTAAATTAGTGCCATCCTTTTGTTAAATTTCAGGGAAATAAATGCCAAGAGAGTTTTGTGAGTCCTTGGAAGTTTGAGAAAGACTCCTCCAGGACTAGAGAATAATATGTAGATGTGAATTTTCAATCTCATTAAAGTAAAAATGATCTTTTAACAAAGAAGTCCAGGCCAGGCACAGTTGCTCACATCTGTAATCTCAGCACTTTGGGAGGCAAGGCAGGTGGATCACCTGAGCTCAGGAGTTTGAGACCAGTCTGGCCAACATGGCAAAACCCTGTCTCTACTAAACATACAAAAAACAGCCGGGCATGGTGGTGGACGCCTGTAATTCCAGCTACTCATGAGGTTGAGGCAGGAGAATTGGTTGAACCAAGGAGATGGAGGTGGCAGTGAGCCGAGATCACACCACTGCACTCCAGCCTGTGCGACAAGAGCAAAACTCCATCTGAGAAAATAATAATAAAATAAAATAAAAATAAAAATAAGAAGTCCAGATGCAGAACAGGAAAGGTAGAAACTCTGAGATAAATAAGCTAAATTGAAAAAGGACAAACCCAAGTATATGAGAACTGTATACAGTTGTTATTTATTCTTCAGATTTATATTACCTTACTTTATAGCAGTTTATTGAAAACACTATAATTTTACTTAAAAATACAGTTTATGTATGTTATCCATTCATCATATATATTTAAATATGTTTACTTGCTAAAATGTATTTGCACATAAGTATCCACACATACCAGCATGGCATGCACCATCCTTTGTGGACATGTGCAGAGTGGCAAACAGAGTCCCCCCATGTGCATGTGGCATGTTCCCAGCTGAGGCAGGACAAGGTGACGCTCTGCCTCCTTATTTCAGTGGCATACTATGAACTTTTCAGTCTATATAGTGTAATTTTTAAATTTTATGCTTTTTGTTGATGCTTTTGCTCTTAAAGTATCCCCCAAGTAAGTGCTGAAGTACTGTGTAGTGTTCCCAAGTGTAAAAAGGCTGTGAAGTGCTTTAGGGAGGAAACAGATGAATTTCATTTAGGCATGAATTGGAGCAGCATAGATGCAGCTGTTGAGCCTGAGCTCAAATTTCTGTATGTCTTTATTTTAGATTCAAGGGCACAGGTACAGCTTTATTACATGGGTGTGTTGCATGCATGACACTGAGGTTTGGGCTTCTACTGATCCCACTGCCCCAGTAATGAACATAGTACCCAATAGGTAGTTTTCCAATCCTTCATTCCCTTTCCCCATTCCCCTTTTTGGAATCCTCAGTGTCCATTGTTTCCATCTTTGCATCTGTGTGTACCCAATATTTAGCTCCTACTTATAAATAAGAATATATAGTATTTGGTTTTCTATTTCTGCATTAATTCACTTAGGATAATAGCCTGCAGCTGTATCCACGCTGCTGCAAAGGGCATGATTTCATTCTTTTTAATAGCTGCCTAGTATTCCATTGTGTATATGTACCACATATTCTTTTTTTTTCAGTTTTATTTTAAGTTCTGGGGTACATGTGCATATCTTGCAGGATTGTTACATAGGTATACACATATTCTTTATCTAATCCACCACTGATGGGCACCAGTTTGATTCCATGTCTTTGCTATTGGAAATAGTGCTTTAATAAACATACTAGTGCAGGTGTACTTTTGGGAGGACAATTTATTTTTCTTTGGGTATCTATCTATTAATGGAATTTAAGCCCAATGTCAATGAATCAACAATATTTGTTAAATAAAGTATCTTTGAACAGACACACATATAAATTGATGTTATATATCAATTAGTTGACAAAAATCTTGTGAGCAGAGACTCCCAGGAACCCGTGTATTTCGCTTAGGAGCAGTGGTTTCATATTAATTCAGTGTTCACGGTGACCTTACAGAACATAATTACTAAAGAAAATGAGAATCAACTATTTAATTAAATCATATTAAATTATTTAAATAGAAAGGTAGAGAGTTTCACCTCAGACGATGGCAGACTAGCTGGTTTCCGAATAATGTTTGCATCAAAACAACCATATGAGCTGGACAAAATATATATAAAGTTTTGAAAACATTGGGAGCTATGAAGGCAGCAAGAAATGTGGGGCCAAAATCCAGGAGGGAAGGGAAGCCCATATAGGCAAAGAAAACAATACTGAAAGAAACTAAGTAAGACCTAAACAAATGGAAGGATACAGCATATTCATGGATTGCAAGATTGAATCTTTTAGAAATGTCAGGCCTCCCCAAATTCATATAGATTCAATGTAATTTTAACTTGAATTCCAGGGAAGGATTCAAATAGCTGATGCAAGCTTGAAGACAAATTTGGAGTATCCACATTAGCACATATAAACAGTTATTATAAAGCTACAGTAATTAAGACAGTGTGGCAATGTCATAAGAATAGACTAATAGAACAATGGAACAGAATACAGAGTCCAGAAGCAGACCCATGCATATATTGATACTTGATTTATGAGAAAAGTGTCACTCAGAGCAGAAGGTGAAGAACAAATCGTGCTGTATTAACTGAATAACTAGATAGGAAAAATAAAACAACTATCCCATCTTATGTCATCAAATAATAATTCCAAGTAGACTATAGATATAAATGGGAAATAAAGGTTCCAAAAGATAATAAAGCATCTTTCTTTTTTTGGAATAGGCAAAGATTTCTTAGACAAAACACAATAGCATGAACCATAGGCGAAAAAAGACTGGCTAACTGCAGTGCATTAAAAATGTGAACTTCTGTTCCTCAAAAAACTCCATTGTAAGAATTAAAATGCCATCATATAGCTGATTGCTTAGTTTCCAGACAGGACATAGAGAGCCACCTAACTTAGAAGAGTATCCTGAAGGTGGGGAAGAAGAAGGATTTGTATGCTGGTTCTATCTAGCTCTTATCTCTCATTGTCCAAGTACTCCACATGAGATGTTAACTCTTACATTTCTATGCCAAGTCAGCTGGCCTTCCCAGGTAGCCTCTAGGTAACTCCTACAGGTGATGGGAGTGGTTAGACCCTCTATACTGTGGTAGGGTAGGGCTTGAGAATTAGAACTGCTGCAGCTCCAGCCATGGTGGGCATTAAGGAATCCATGCTGAAGACCACCCCTTATCTAGAGAGCTCTGGGAAGCCTGTAGTGTCAGGGAAAGAGGCAAGAGCATTGGAAGCTTCGGCTGTTCACTGAGCAGATAGACAAAGGCCAAAAAGGTAGGGGTTAGAAGGAACGAGTTAACTGGGGGTGGAGGGGTATGCACATAAATTGGATCCAATATACAATCTAATAGGAAAGTTGATACGGGACTTGATGAGGCTCTTTGAAGATTTTCAAGGGGGCCAGTAAACATATATAATGGTATTCAACCTCATTTGTCATCAAGAAAATGAGAATTATTTAGGTTAGTGCAAAAGTAATTGTGGTTTTTGCCATTAGAGGTGATGGCAATTACTTTTGCACCCACCTAAACTATGATGATATACCCATGCATTCCCACCCTAACAGCTAAAAGTAAAAAGACTAACAATATAAAGTGCTGATGAGGAAGGGGGTCTGAACCTTTTGAATACAGACTGGAGTGTAAATTGCTACAATTTGGAGTATAATTTGATATGACTACTTGGAAATTGTCACTAATGTTGATTATGTATATCCTATAATCCAGCAATTCCAGTCCTAGGCATATAATAAAAATGCATATATATGTTCACCAGAAGATATGTGTATAAGTGCTTATAGTACCATTATTCATAATAGTCTCAAATTTGACATAAATGTTTGTCAATAATAGGATAGATCAATAAAGTGTGGCATGTCTACACAATGGAATACTATGTGGCAGTGAACAAGAGCAAACAACTGTTACATGTAAGAACATGGGTGATTCTCACCAACATAACATTAATCAAAATAAGTCAGATGCAAAAGAATACATAATTCTATTTTTTATAAAGTATGAAAACAAGTAAAATTAATCATGGTGTTAGAAGTCAGGATATGATTATTGTGGGGGAGAAGAGTATGAATAATGACTGGGAGGGACAAGAATAGGACATTTAAGGTGCTGTTTGAATGGACCTGACTAGTAGTCGTATAAGTATATGCACTTTGGATTAATATATTCTGTAATATACTTATGATTTATCTACTTTTCTAGTTGTTATATTTATTTAAAAGTTTATAAAAATAAAAATAAAACTTGGCAAATATATAAGATAGATAGGCTATAGAAGCTGAATCTTTGATTATTGCATTATCACTTTCTACACTCTTTGGCCTCTAAAAATCAAGATTCTGCTACAACATGCAACCAAAATTGCCAAGGTGTGAATAAGAGTCACCAAACGGCAGCTAAAAGCACTTACTATGGGCCAGGTACTGCTCTAATCAGTTTGCATATAGTTACTATTTTCACCCTGCCTTAATTACTCTATGAGGTCATTACTTTATTGTCTGAGCTCTTAATCATTGTTCAGCACTGTTAAATGCAATATATGGCTTTCACCTCTGACCTGTCTTTGACTTTGCTGCAGCAATGAAAAGTTATGATATCACCTTCTTTGAAGTTCACATACCTTGACTTCTATTCCACTAGCTCTCTTTCAAAATGTGTTTCAGAAATGGTAGTCTAATGGGATGTTATTGAAACTTGCAGAGTTTGAAAATTGTTTTTTGGCTCAACATGTTAGGAAAATCCTAGACTGTTTAACTTAAACAATTTTCCTTACCAGAGGACTATTCAGATGGGGACTCTTCAAGACAAAAATATCTTAATAACATGGAGCATTTCCAAAACTTATTTGTGATCAATGAATTACATTCAGAAGATCAAAGTCACAGATCCTGTGGGTCATAATTTGGAAAGGATTTTATTACTTCAATTACTCTTGGTGTCTCCCACCCTTTCTGGCTATTCTTCCTTGGTCTCCATTACAAAGGCCTGTTTTTTGAACATCTTTTAAACACTGGTGTTCCCCAAGACTCCATTTATGTGATCCTTTCATTTACTTATTCTATATTCCCTTCCTAATTTCATACAAAAATCATGCTTCAGATATGATCTAAAACCTGATGACACCAAAATGAACCCACATCTCTCTTATAAATTTTCTATTTCTATATTCAACCATGGCTAATGGATTCCAATTAGATGCTCCAATGGCATATTTAATTTATAATATCTAAACATGAACTCATGACATTCTACTAAAACCTGCCTCATGCATATTCTTTATCAATGAACATCACCATCATGAATTTATCAGTGATTAAAATAGAAATCTGGATGTCAGTAGCCTCCCTATGATACTCACTTTCCCACCCATCATCTAAAAGTCAACTAGTCCTGCTGATTCTAGTTTCTAAATATATCTCAAATCTGCTTTCTCCTCTTTGTCTCTCTTACCAATACAACTGTTTTAGTTCACGCATTGATCTCTTCTTGCTGCATTATAACAGCATCCTTCTAATAACCCTCATCACACCCAATCACATTTTCCCATTTGCCTCCCTAGAATTAATGCAGACTTCCCCCATGCCATTGTCTGTTCTCTCCCTCTGGCAATGGCTAGACTTCACCTGGATAAAGAGTGGCTCAGCAGCCAGGAATGAGGATTGAGGGCCTGGAATGAGGCAGTTGGCTTCTACCTTAGGCAACAGAAGGATGTCTAAACGAAGAGAAGAGTAAGTATGGGTCAAAATAATCAGCATAGATTCTTTCATGATTGTCTCAATGTGTGGACAGTTTTGAAGATAGTTTTGTGGCCAGTACAGGCAGAAAAAAATCAAAGAAAAGAAAGCAGGGGCAAATAAATATTTAAAAGGATTAATATAATCTCCTCCAAGAATCATTATATTGATTTTTAGTGTTCCAGGCACTTTATAATTCTCACTTAGTGTTTTTCCCCCCAAAGGTATGAAGTTAAGAATATTGGCTAGAGGCTAAACAATTTCTCAGTTCAAACCGCAAAGCAAAACAGTGCTTTCAGGGGTCAAATATTATGTTAGGGAAAAATCGTTTTGACATCTGATAAAGAAGTAAATCTGATAAAGAAGTAAAAACAACTCTCCTAAGATGATGTTCTGATTAGTTCCCTCATAGACTTGATAAAGTGAGGTAACCATAACCAGTTAAAACAAATTAGAATTATTCTTAGTCTAGTTTCTCAGAGAGTGTAGATAGTAGGTAAGGAAAGTGAGGAAAGGGTGGCCCCATGAATAAGTGTGAAAACATGTTTGAGTAGCTTAACTTAAAATCAACAGACATATTTAGAAAGCACCAGTCAGTAAAAGGAGCAGCTTATGAGAAGTCAAAACAAATGCACACATTGATCCTTAACAAGTGCTTGAGGAAACAGACTTGAAGAGAAAGCCTGGAAAACACAATAAATCATGAGAAGAGAAGTGAACTAAAATATATGAGGAACCAACACTGCGGCAGGCACAGAACATGGTATTTTAGATTTGCCTATTTCTTTCTCTCTCTCACCATTTACAATGTTATTGAGGTACAATTGACATTCAAAGAAACTACATATATTCAAAATATATAATTTGATGAGGCTTAACATGCACATATAGCATGACATTATCACTATAATGATGATAATGTACATTTATATCATTCCCAAAAGGTATTTTCTTCTCTTTTGCAATCCATTATTTCTAAGGAACCCACTTAGATACATAAGTATCCAATCTATGAGATGTATTCTTGTAAAACAAAATTAATTAGACAACCTATAAATGTAGAACAGGGCTTTCATGTACCATCTCTAATAGCAAAATTGCTGAACCCAATTCCACCCAAAATAGTAGATAACAGCATTTTGTTTTCTTTCCCAAATTTGTGATGAATTGTCTTCCATAAAATTTGATTTTGCTTTCCTGGGCTCTTTTCCTCTCACATCATTCAGAGGTATAAACTTTCAATTCTACCTGTACACAGAGGTATCCCAATGGTCTTATTTAGTTCATCCAGAAATGCTTTACAGCATTTTCATAGTCCATGGGGGTAAAAAATCAGCACTCATTCTAATCAGTGCAGAGTGTAGTGACCTCTGTCTTATTGCATTAGCCAGGATCATTGTTCCCCTAGGTTTCATATTCATCACATCACTGCCAAAATTGAAAGGAGTTTAGAGATAGACATTAAACATAAAGAAAGGCTATCAAGTTGACATACATTTTTTTACAATGTCCAAGTTTAAAACTAGCAGAGGGAAAAGCTGCTGCTAAAATCTGCAAGACTTTCTATAGCAGGAAAAGACAAAAACAAAAAATAATTATTTAAATGAATAAATATCTTAGTATTATCAAGCACTAAATGTTCTAGAGAAACATTTGTGATGCCCAGTATAACCAGAAAAAAAGCAGAAGACTGGACTTGACTAACAGATAAATTTTTTGTTTGTTTTAAATCTAAATTTCTAAGTCTCTGTGATACTCTGAGCAACTCTATGTCTCTCTCTCTCTGTATGTTCTTCCCAGAATAAAATACTGACTTGTCCACTGGTCTTCAAAACATAAAAATTGCTAAGCATACAGATTCTTCCTTTCCTCTGTGTAATGGCCACAGATCACACCTAAACTCCATTGCACTGAAATTCTCTATTGGTTATAGAAAATATCTGGTCAAAAAATAAAGAAATGAAAGTACTGACCCCTTACCATGTTCTCCAGGCAAAATAGCTTAGATCACAGCCTTCAGTGATGGTCAATAAATACCACATCATGGTTTAAACATATGTGTCCCTTCAAAATTCATAGGTTGAAGTCTAACCCCCAATGCAACAGTATTAAGAGGTGGGTCCTTTTGGAGGTAATATTTAGGTCATGAGAGCTCCTTCCTCATGAATGGAGTTAATGCCCTTAAAAAAGAGGCTTTGCATAGCATTTGTCCCTTTTTCTTTTTCATCATGTGAGGACACAGCATTTACCCCTTATGTTATGTGAGAACACAGCAACAAGGTGCTGTTTTGGAAGCAGAGATTCCTCAGCATATACTGAACTGTGTGGCACTGCGATCTTGGACTTCCCAGCCTCCAGAACTGTGAGAAATAAGTTGTTTATCAATTACTCATTCCCTCATTCCAGGGTATTTTGCTAAAGCAGCAGAAAAACAGGAAGACACACCATAATATGTATTTCTTAGTCATTGAAGGCACAATGAGAGATAATGTGATGTGCCAAAATAAACTCCCCACAGTGACAGATGCCGAAGCGGGACAGATGTGTCGTGTGATAATTAAAGGGCATGGGGTCACCATTGAACGATGACAAAGCAGAGGCCAATGTCCCTGAGCAAACACAGGAGGTAGCTAGGGAGTGGTCACAGCAGGCTCTGAGTGAGACTCAGTGCTGGTTTGACCCAATGCAGACCTAGTAATGGTGGTGGTCACAGGGGTGCTTGTATCACTTAACCCTCAGTTCTAGGTGACTCAGACTTGAGAAAGAGACTCCATTTGGGAAAAGTAAGGGAAGAGAACAAGTATCTCTGCCTAGTAATCCAGATAAATTCTTCCAGATCTTGTCCAAGACCATCAAGACAGTACTTCCATGAGTCAGCAAGAACCACAGTGTTACAGAGCTTTGGGTGCCTCCTAATGCAGACATAGCTTAGATTACAACACCCAAGTCCTCCTGAATACCTAGAAAGCCTTCCCAAAAAGGATGGGTGCAAATAAGCCCAGACTCTGAAGACTACAATAAATACCCAGCTCTTCAATGCTCTAACACATACACACATCTACAAATATCAAGGCCATGCCAGAAAACATGACCTAACCAAATGAACCAAATAAGGTACCAGAAACCAATCCCAGAGAAACAGAGACATATGACCTTACAGATAAAAAATTCAAAACAGCTGTTTTAAGGAAACTCAAATAAGTTCAAGATAACACAGAGAAAGAATTCAGAATTCTATCAAATTTAACAGAGAATGAAATAATTTTTAAACATTAAGCAGAAATTCTGGAGCTGAAAAATGCATTAGAGTCTTTTAATAGCAGACTTGATCAAGGAGAAGAAAGAATTAGTGAGCTTGAAGGCAAGCTATTTGAAAATCTGTCACATAAAAGAAAAAAAAATGAAGCAGGGCTATAGGATCTAGAAAATATCCTCAAAAAGGCAAATCTAAGAGTTATTGGCCTTATAGAAGAGGTAGAGAGAGAGATGGGTTAGAAAGTTTATTGAAAGTGATAATAACATAGAACTTCCCAAACTTAGAGAATGATATCAATCAATATCCAAGTACAAGAAGGTTATAGAACACCAAGCAGATCTGATCCAAAGAAGACTACTCCAAGGCATTTAATAATAAAACTCCCAAAGGTAAAGGATAAAGAAAGGATCCTAAAGCAGCAAGAGAAAAGAAACAAATAACATATAATGGAGCTCCAATATGTATGTCCAGCAGGAGACTTTTTAGTGGAAACTTTACAGGCCAGAGATAGTGGCATGGCATATTTAAAGTGCTGAAGGAAGAAAAAACTTTTACCTTAGAATAGTATGTCCAGCAAAAATATCTGTCAAACATGAAGGAGAAATAAAGATTTTCTCAGACAAATTAAAGCTGAGGGATTTCATCAATGCCAGACCTGTTCCACAAAAAATGGCAAGGGAATAAGTCATTTAGAAAGAAAGGGACATTAATGAGCAATAAGAAATCATCTGAAGGTACAAAACTCATTGGCAATAGTGAATACACGGAAAAACATAATATTGTAACACTGTAATTGTGGTGTGTAAACTCTTGTGTAGAAAGACTAAATGATGAGTCAATCAAAAATAATAACTACAGCAAATTTCAAGACATAAACAGTATAGTAAGATACAAATAGAAACAAAAAAAGTTAAAAAGTGGAGGGAGAAAGTTAAGGTGTAGTGTTTTTATTAGTTTTTGCTTCTTTGTTTCTTTATGCAAATAGTGTTGTTATATCAGCTTAAAATAATGACTTATACTATAGTATTCACAAGCCTCATCATAGCCTCAAATCCAAAAACATAGAATACACAAAAATAAAAAGCAAGAAATTAAATTACATCACCAGAGAAAAATTACCTTTATTAAGAGAAAAACAAAAATGAAGAAAAAAAGGCAGAGAAGACTACAAAACATAAGCAAAAAACAAATAATGAAGTGGTAGGAGTAAGTCTTAACTTATCAATAGTAAAGCTGAGTGTAAATGGACTAAACTCTCCAATCAAAAGACACAGAATTACTGAATGGATAAAAAAAAAAAAAAAGATCAAATGATCTGTTTCCTACAAGAAACACACTTCACCTATAAAGACACAAACAGATGAAAAATAAAGGGATGGAAAAAGATATTCCATGCCAAAGGCAATAAAAAGAGAGTAGGAGTAGCTATACTTATATCAGACAAAACAGATTTCAAGACAAAAACTATAGGAAGAGATAAAGTAGGTAACTTTATAATGATATATAACCATTGTAAACATATATGCACCAAACACTGCAACACCCAGATATATAAAGCAATGATTACTAAAAGTAAGGAGAAAGATAGACCCTGATACAATAATAACTGGAGATTTCAATGTCCCACTTTTAACATTAGACAGATCGTTCAAAAAGAAGATCTGCAAAGAAACACAGAACTTAATCTGTACTATAGACCGAATAGATCTAATAGATACTTACAAAACATTTCATCCAATGGATGTAGAATACACATTCTTCTTCTCAGCACATGGATCATTCTCAAGAATAAACTATACGTTGGATCACAAAACAAGTCTTAAGATGTTAAAAAAAAAAATTGAGATAATATCAAGCATCTTCTCTGACCATAGTGAAATAAAACTAGAAATAAATATCAAGAGGAATTTTGGAAACTCTACAAATTCATGGAAACTAAACAATATGTTCCTGCACGATCAGTGGGTTAATGAAGAAACTAAGGAGGAAATTAAAACATTTCTTGAAACAAATTATAATGCAACAAAACATACCAAAAACTGGGGTACTGTCAAAGCAGTACTAAGGGGGAAATTTATAGCTTTAAATGCCTATGTCAAAAAAGAAGGAAAACTTCAAATAAACAGCCTAACAATACATCTTAAAGCAATAGAAAAGTAAGAGCAAACCAAACCCAAAATTAGTAGGAGAAAAATAATAAAGATCAGAGCAGAAATAACTGATCTTAAAATAAAAAATACAAAAGATCAATGGAATAGAAACTTAATTTTTCTGAAAAGATAAACATAATAGGCCCAATAGTATACTCCATTTGGAAAAGCCAAAGTCAGAAAGATTAATCATCTTTTCTCTTGGTGGCCATTATTTTTGATAAGTGGATCAATTGCATTATTTCAGAGATCCCACAACAGATGAGTTTTTCAGAACATGTTTACAGAGTCTCCTCTCTTTCTTCAGGCCTCATTATCCATTACTCATTACAGCCTAATGGAGGTGTCTGTGCCCCTCTCCCTGTCTCCCCTCTTTCCAATTCATCCTAATCCTTGTCCTGTTGAAAGAATAGTTTTCCTAAAGCACAAGATTATCACCCTCAGTAAAAAAAAAAAACAAAAAAAAAAAACAAAAAAAAACTTCTAATAGCTGTTCATTTGCTAAGAAAGGAAGTCTCAACTGCCTAGCATGGAAATCAAGGCTCTCCTCTGTCACCTGGTTAGAATCTCCTTTCTAACCTGAACTTTCATTTCTCCTCTTCAGCACCTGATGGTACAGTCAAACTGAGCCTTGTCCTAGAAATGTACCCTTCCTCAGCAAGTGACTGCCATGGGGTCCCAGCCTGGAACGGCCTTCTCCGCAACCCCGATCTCTTAATGTATGTTTGTTACCTTCTTGAAGGTTAGCTCAAACATAATTATTTTTATCACTTTCCTCAGCAGAATTAATCTTGCATCCCAGCCAGGCATGGTGACTCACACTTGTAATCCCAGCTCTTTGATAAACCATGGCAGGCAGATTACCTGAGGACAGGACTTTGAGACCAGCCTGGCCAATGTGGTGAAACCCCATCTTTACTAAAAATATAAAAATTAGCCAAGGGTGGTGGTAGGCAACTATAATCCCAGCTACTCAGAAGGCTGAGGCAGGAGAATCACTTGCGCCTGGGAGGCGGAGGTTGCAGTGAGCAGAGATCATGCCATTGCACTCTACCCTGGGTGACAAGAGCAAAACTCCATCTCAAAAAAACAAAAACAAAAAAACTCTTGCATTCCACCACACTACCATGATATTTTGTTCATTCCTTTACTATATTCTACCTTATATTTTATTTATATATGCCCATGACTGATATCTATTTGGAAACATCTAACTTGGTGTTCATCTGTCCATCAACCAATGCAGATATTCCCACATAAATGTGGTCAAAAGTGGAGAATAGGCCCCTGCTGGGGGTTACTAAATTGGTCTTCAAGAACACAGGTGGTTTTCTCTTATCTAGGCATCAAGTCCAGTGAAGAGCCTAGGGAAAGAAAACTGAGAGAACAAAGACTTTTACTGTAGATAATTATCCCATGTTCAGCAGTTTATGATTACCTCAAAAGGCTAAGGACTAGTCTTTTTTTATTCATCTTCAGTATTTGATATATAATAGGAATAACCATATTTGGAATTAAAGTCTTTCTTCTTCACTTGACTACAAGCTTCTTGAAGGCAACAATGGTGCCCTGTTTATATTTGTATCCATAATGTCTGTGTGTCTTGCTTCACAAAATTTTGCTTCACTGCTTAGTGGGTGGGTCAGTGTTTTGAAAAGTCTATTAGGTTTTTGCTGTGTTAATGACATAGAAATAAAGAAATGTGATCACAAAATAAAAGGAAAAGAAACTGAAAAATGACAGACCATTTTAAAATGTCAACAACTTTGGTACTTTTGTCTCCTCTACCAAACTTCTAATCAGAACTCTTTAACATGGACCTAAAACAACTGATTTTGGTCACTCTGCATTCTCCCAAAACTACATACTCATTATTATGAAAAAGCGATGAATGCATCATCAAAAAGAATCCTTGAAGATTAAGAGGAAATCATATAAAACTCCCTGGATGAATAATGAGACATCTACCCTTCACATTATTTCATAAATAAAAGGAAATATTAAAATTCACAAATAGGAAACACAGAATGCCAAAAGAAGATAGTACTTTAAATGGAATCAATATGAAAAGCTTCCTATATTAGCCTTACTTATTTTGTCCTAAACTGATCAAAATTTTGTTTTAGACCAATATAAGTCATTCATTTTTAGCAGTACCTTTAAATACTGGTCACACACTCTCAATTAAATATTCCTATGGACTACTGACCTGAGAAGTGTTGCCAAACAAATATACGTTATTTTCCTTTGGTGTCTATATATCTTTTTTACGCTAAAACTTCCTAGTTATAAACTGCCTGTTGTTGGTCCGTCTAAACATGCCTGATTGCCTACCATTCTGGTTTTTCGTTAACAGGTGGATTCATTTTTCTCATGCTCACGTCCTCTTCATTTCTTGCCTATTTTGTTCTTCAGCAAACAAATGATTGTGTTTCTCTGCACAGGTTGTTCTGTTCTCTCCCTTCCAGTTTTACCACAGTTCTCATTTTTACTTGTGTTTTCCACAGCACATTTAAATAAAATTTTATAACCTGCTTCTCTGTTTTGTACTGCCTTTAAATTAAAGGGTAATAGGATATTCAAGCAGAGTACTTTGTGTCCCAGTTTTGCTTAGGCCTAAAGGCCAAACTGTACCTAACTGCTTACTCCCTTCACATTGTATAGCAAAATGTTAACTCATCCATGTGGGATTTGCAAAGAGGAAAGCTCCAAACCAGTGTCATTAGCCAGGCCTTTCACTTCCACAATTGTGAATACTCCAGGACACAGAATATTTGGGGAGACAGTGCTGAAGTGCTATGACATTTCTCCATTGGGGAGACGAGGATGCTACTCCCTTAGTGAAGTGTTAGATTCAAGAGAGTCTCTAAGTAGCTTAAAGAGTTTGGTATGTGTCTCTTGGAGGGCAGGTTGCACAGAGAGTGACTACCCTTCTAACACAAAGACCCATTTCTCCATCCTTGTGCACATCCCCTCTCTCTCTGGTTCTTTTCTGTTGTTCATTTTGATGAAGCAAGACACCATGTCATAAGTTGCCATATGGAGAGGCCCACATGGCAGGGAATGGAGAATCCTGCCAACAATCACACAAATTAGCTTAGAAGAGGATTATTTCCCAATGGAGCCTTACGATGAGTTGGCAGCCCCAGCTAACGCCTTGACTGCAGTCTTCTGAGAAATGCTGAGCCAGAGGATTCAGCTGAGCCATACCTAGATTCCTGAACCACAGAAACTGTGAGACAGTAAATTGTCATTTTAAACAACTCAGTTTTGGGAAATCCATCACACAGCCGTTGATAACAAATATACCTGGGAACCATGAATGGGGAGATGGCCTGAGGATGTCTTAAAAGGGATCTCCTGGCAGAGGAATGCCTGGAGTGGTGGGTGAAAGCTCCCTAAGGGAAGGATGGCTACTGGAAGGGCAAGGGTTCAAAGTGGAAGTCTTAGGCAGCTCAAGAAGGAGAGACATTGTCTGAATCAAAAGACTTGGAGAAGGACTTGGGGAGTGGTGGTGGAGAGTGGGTAGGAGAATCTCTAAGCAAACAGCTCAAGTGTCCCATGAAAGAAAAAGTCTATATTGTCTATGCATTATTCCTACGCTGATACCAAATTACAACCCTATGGTCATGTAATTTCCTGGGCCCTTTGGGCTGGACCTTAAAGAGCTTGGATGCAACAGCTCAGAGGCCAGGGAACAAGGCAAGATAGGAAGGAAGGATTAGCTCCCCATGCCCTCTCTTTTACGCTGCAGGTTTCTAGCAGGCCTGGGCTAATTAAGCAGAAAAATCGTCCCTCTGAATGAGTTTGCAGTTTTACTATTTGACTACATGAGACTGGAATTATTTGATAATTTTCTTAAAGTAGACCCTTAAATGGTTGAAAGTAATCACAGCCTTTTTTTTATTATCTTGAAATGACTAGAGAAAATATTAATATGAATCCTGCCAGTCACCTTGACCATGGTGGGGCCTAGCAGATGCATGAAGTGAGTTTAAAGTAGGGTATTTCAATCTCATCACTATTGACATTTTGAGCTGGATAATTTTTGTTTTATGTGTATATTGGGATGTCTCATGCATTGAAGCAGTATCTTGGCTTCTGCCCACTAGCTACTGTTAGAATCCCCCCAGTTTCAACAAGGAAAATATGGATAGAAACTGCCAAATATTCCCTGGTGTGGGGTAGGATATATATATGTAATACACACACACATAGACACACCACTGTTATACAATTAACTATACACATACACACACACATACACACACATAGTTATTTTTATGCTTCAACACTATTAAGTCAAGTTGAATCAATAAGCTGGTTATTGGAAAATCAAATGGAGAACTTTGAGACTCTTTCTACGGTCTTGCCTAAAAGAAGTTTTAGGGAAGTGGATTTGACAGCTGAGAAGAATAATTCATAGGAGACACGTATCTGTGCATAGATTAAACAAACATTTTTCTGACACACGACCCTCAGAAACATTGGCATTTTCCCCTTTTGTACTAACTACATTTTTTTTAAAAATCATTTCTTGGCCAAAGAGATGAACTCTGAACAATATCACCCCTCCCCAAAAATCGTGTCCTCAGCCATGCACATATGTTCCCATCATTGTCATTAAGGTTTGACTTGGATCATCAAATATACCAGGATTCAAAAAGAAGTTCAATTGTTGTGTTGATTGCATATTTTGTAAATTTCCTAAACATTATTGAATTGCACACTTAAAAATGAACTAATTTAATGTTGTATGATTTATATCTTGATAAAGCTGTTAAGAAATGGACTTTAAATAGCAGAGGCAGCCTTGACATTTTTGTACCTCTGCAGATATCCTTTCTGCTACTATTTGAAGATACAGAATACTTTTCTTTGATTACCATTTTCCTACTAAATCATTTCTTTCAGAATTTATTACAGTTCCTTTGACTTGGCTTGTGGCTAAACTTTCATATACTGATACTCCACTGGTAAGAAAATTTCATTTAAAAAAATTGGAAAGAGAAAGAGCTTACTCATTTTTATTTGATTTCAGTTATTGTAGTGCAGCTAAGTGGTCTCAGTCTCGTTTTCTTTCCACATATTGAGCTTGGGTCTCCAAAGAGGTTATTTTTCAAAACGAGATTTTGCAGGTAACCAGCATGTTATATAGAATGTAATATTTGGGGCCTGAGGAAAGAGAAGAGACTCTGTAAACATGTTCCACAAAAGCTCATCTGCTATGAGATCATCTGAAACAGTGTAATTGATCCACTTATCAAAAATAATGGTCACGAAGAGAAAAAGTGATTGATCTTTCTGACTTTGGCTTTTCCAAATGGAGTAGACTATTGGGCCTATTATAAAATATAGTGCCTATCCAGGGACAATGAAGTGGAATCCATAAATTACCTGGTTTATTAATTTTTTTGAAACTTTTAGATGAACTAGTTAATGAAAAGAAAAAGTCTAAAAATCCTGAAAGCAAATGTTGCTTAAAATAACTATGTGTTTTCATCTTCATGGCATTTTACACTTTTTAATATATTTTCACATTCACATTTTACACTTTTTAATACATGCTCACAAAACTGCAATTTTGCAGGTTTTGTCCTATTTCAGGATGATGGGAGGGATATAGAGAGAAGATGAATCCATCAGGATTACAGGAGGAGAACACTAGACAGGATTGCATCAGTGGCTTTGTAGCCTGCCCCACAAGGTTTCTTAAAATGCATTTAATTTTTTGATAACAAATGAGTTCATGTTAATTATAGAAAAATACAAAAAAATATAGAAATTACAAAGAAGAAAGAAAGTTACTATTTTACCAAGAATTGGCTATAAAGTAATGTCATTAAGACAAGGAGAAAACTGCCTAGATTCCTAAGGGTCATATGTCAGAAAATCTTTGTATCTCCTATGAATTTTTCTTGCCAGTTGTCAAATCTGTTTCCTAAGAACTTGCTTTTAGGTAAGACCCTGGAGAGCCAGTGAGTTCCTCTGAAAACTCTCCATTTGATTTCTATAACTAGCTTATTCATCCAGCTTGGCTGAGTAATACTGACCACAGAAATAACTTTATATATATATATATATATATATATATATATATATATATATATATGCACAGACACACATACACACACACTATGTATATGTATATGTATATGTATATGTATATGTATATGTATATGTATATGTATATGTTTGTACTGCTTTCCTTTAGAGCACAGGTTCTCAACTGAGGGCAATTTTGCTGTCTCCCCTCTAGAACATTTGGCAGTGTCTGGAGATATTTTTGGTTGTTCCTCCTGGGTGAAATGGTGCTACTGATATTTTGTGGCTAGAGGCCAGAGATGCTGCTATAACAAAGACTCATATGGCCCCAAATAGCAACAAGGCTTATATAATATCAATATCCATTTCCTTCCTTGATTTCTCTTTCCTCCCAAAATTATAGTCACACTGGTCATCTTTCATATACTATTTATTTTTTACTTATAATTATATTGTGAATATTTCTTCATAACATTATTCTTCAAAGCATGAATTTAATGCTGTATGACAGTTTAGCATGTGACTTATTTAATACTCCTTACTGATGATAATCAGTTCCATTTCCAGTATTTCAACATCATAAATAATGTTGGTTTGTACATTCTTAATCATTAATCGATTTTCATTCCTCTAATGATTTTCTTTGGATGGATTCCTACAAGTACAATTACTGAGTCAACCCAAATGAATGTTTTTAAAGCTCTTCTTCTTGTTGCCAGATTGCTTTCCCGATTAACAGTCTCTCTGGCAGCGTATTAGAATACTCATCAGGCCAGCTCGGTTTCTACCATATCTTGCTAAGCTAAAATTTGACAAGCTAAACACTAAATACATAAGCCTTATAGTTCTGATATGATTTGTTAATACTAAGTACTTTAACAACCATTCTCTAGCTAATTAATACAAGGTAGAAAGTTCAGGAGCTATACTCACCCTACCCTCAACAATCATCTAAAATCTCTTATTTTAAAGAAGTGATTTCTGCAAGGTTACACAGATTTCAAGATGAAGGAGAAAGAAAAGGGGAAGGAGAAGATGATGATCACTGAACCTAGACCAGATGCCAACTTTCATTCTGTGCTCTTTCCACTGAACTGTACACCAATTGCCATTTCATAACATGAACTGCATGAACACGGATATGCAAGGACTCACTTGAGCCAGTCAGGGTTTTGGCCTTCACATTCTCCAATACTTGGCTAACATGTATAGCCCTACCTACCCCTTTCCAGCAGATGGTGCTGTTTTTCCAACATTTAAATTTGCTACACAGCAAATGATAACTAGATTGATTTGACCAGGGTTGCTTAAGGGTGTTCAATGAAGTCTACTTTGCAAATTGGTATGATTAAAATTGCTCAAACATGAAACCAATCTTTGCTCAGTATTGATGGAAACAATGTGGGTTCAAGAATACTGAGAACAAATAAATGTTGAATCACCACCCTTCAGCAATAATGTATTAAACTAGACTTTTTTCCTAGAGACATAAAAGCAAATGTTTTAGGGAGGCTGTGGGAGTCAGAGGTGGGTCTTAAACAAGGAAGTTATAACATTATGAGTCATCATACAAATTCTGTATTGCTCTACAGTCAACATCTTGGAACAAATGCTGACAGAATATGGAATAGATAGCTGGGGTATCAGCAGTGACTCATTTTCCAAAATAATGTGATATTAAGATGGAAGAAGAAACACAGTATCTCCTTTCAGCCAGCCCAGTAGAGATAAATTTCTCACTGTCAATACAGGTTAGTAGTTCCCTCAAGCGCAATTGGGACTTAGATGTGAACACCCTCTTTCCTGGGTTAAGAATATGTTTACAATGAGAAAATGAGGCCAATCCAACTTTTCTGAAAACAGCATCAGTCCAGGTGAGGACTAGTTCAGTAAGGTACATTGTGATCCACCCATGACTAGAGAAGAAAAAGGCTGGCTTGGGAAAACAAAGCAAGCAAACAAACAAAAGTCACCTTTAAAATCAATCCACAACTTGCTTGTCTTAAACAATTATCATTCATCCACGTGGAAAAGTCATGCATGTTTCAAGAAGGCCATAAACTATGCTTAGGCTGCTGGTCAAGAGATTGATGACACCAGCAAGGAGAGGACCGACAATGGTTTCCTCTCAAATTTGTAAAATTTGACAAGAAATGGAAATAAATTATAAATCTGGGCTTGGAGGCTTGTGTGATCTTCAGAGCGAAGTGTCAGACTAAGCAATATTTGTAAAACATTTCGGGTTCAGCCCAAACTAACATACTTATCTGTGAAGTTATCTCTATCTGTAAAAATTTGTGGCTATAGAATGCAAAGATACTAACGCATGAACTCTTTTGTATAAATCACAAGTGCGTATGATTTCATAGAGAGACACACAAAAAAATTAAAAGTGGTTCTCCCAAAAGGAAGTGTTCAGCATTTGAAAAAGAAACAGATAACAAAGGTTGAACTACTTTAGATCTTGAAACATCTCAGAAAAAAAGCACAACTTTTTCTTCATATAATACTGTTTCAAAGAAATACAGAGATAGTTTCCAATTTAACTCATATCCCAGTCTGGGTTATCAATGATAGAAGTTAACACACAGAACAACTTCTCTGTAACTTACTGTTTTTAAGCAAGCCTTGAGATTTGTTGTAATGATTTAGTCTTCTGCATAGATGCATCTGACGGACTTGGCTTTTTGCTCCTTGAACATGTTGTAATAGTCTCAGACCTACATGTGCTCAGGGAAGGCATTTTATAAACTAAATTTTCAAAGGTGTCAGCAACCTTGCAGATTAGAGATTGTAAATATCCACAGTACAGAACATATCCACTAAATTTTCCAATCAGAGGAAGCCTGTGTTGACAACTCATCCCATGGCAGTCATTGAATTTAATCAGGAAATTTCTAGCTTAAAAGTTGAGCTATAACCTGAAAATGCACCATATCTAAGGAAATACCATTTCAAGTAATATGAAAATTCATTCTGAAAGTCTTTATGACTGTCATAGTTGAACAGCTCAGTCTTATTTATTGAGGTTTTATACTGTATGTCATTACAAACATATTGGAATGTTTTCCTGGTTACTATCACATTGTATCTGAATTTATGGTACTCTACTTCTCAATTCATGGGAAACTGAGGAAGCTAGAGAGACGTTATCTTATATGGAAGCTTTGGAGAGTAGGTCTCCTTAAATTTTTATGGAAATTCAAATTTACTTTCACACTTTTATGTTCTGAACATACAGGGTCAAAATACATTAAGCCATGGATAAGACACAATTGAATGTTATTTGTTGGTATTAGTAAATGCCATCACAAAGCTACTGTCAGAGAGCTACGAGTAAAATTTCAGGAAATTCACAGCATAAGAAAAGGTAAAAGAATTTCAATGCCACTGGCAAAGATTTAAAGATGTCCAAATCTTCCAATGTAATTTTATAAATTAGAAAAGTATATTACGATTTTCTCATAGAGAGAGAAAAAAACATTCTATTGACTATCTTGGATTGCCAGCTTCCAACAGTTGGTATTTTTTGCTATTTGCAAAGACTTTCTGAATGTTTTTCTCCTGTATTTTCTCTTAGAGCATTTCTCTTAGGCCTGGGCACAGAGTCTGCAGTGCCCTGTTTTGTACCACAGAAAAGAGAGATTTCGCAGCCACAGCATCTGGTAGGTCCTGCAAGCTGGGTGATTTATGGTAAAACTAAGAGGCAAGCACAATTGATTTGGGTCTCTCTTTTCCTGTTTAGACATTGTCCATTCTCTTCCTAATTTAAGCTGCCTCCTGTCTATTCCCAGCTCCAATGCAGCTTTCTTATTTCCCACCAATTAAGTTTCTAATAACACCTATAGGCAATCTTTTTTTTTAATTAAAAGCTTTCCATTTATTGTATTATTTCCAAGACAATAAATATATTGCTTGGAAGTAAGAGGGCTACTTTGAAAATTTTACTTCTTAGTTTATATGACGTCCAACTAATTGTTCCCATATTTGTAGGACATCTGATTATTTAAGTAGTAGGGAAAAATGAAAAGAGCATAGGCTTGGAGTCAGAGAGATAGATCTAGGGCCAAATGCCACTCTGACTTATGAGGTATGTGACATTAGGCAGGACTTTTAATACCTTCAAGTCTCACCTCGTCTGTGAAATGCAGGTAATGCTCTCTAGTTTATACACTCTAGGACTGCATGTGTAGAGATGCACTCTATTAGAGGCATTTGGACATGTCTGAGCAGACCATGTCCCCTAACTCCTTTCTAAAAATTGCCTTCTCTTTCCAATTCTTGCTAAAAGCATGATCCTAGGGACAGTCAGATTTTATATAGGTGATTTTGACCTTCTGGCCACAGTGTTAGATCCCAAGAGAACCCATCTAAAGATTGTACACAACCAATTATGGTGTCTTTCTTGAGACTTTAACCTAAACATGCACACGCGTGCACGCGCGCGCGCACACACACACACACACACACACACACACACACTACGGCTGAGACAATAGGGAGCACCTAGAACTCTTGTGACATTCACAATAAACATGGGATGACCTCTCTGTTGACTTCATTGTGGCTGGCACCTGAACATTTTTGACTGGATTCAAAGGAAACATCATGGCCAACCTAAGCCATTGATGGCATGTAGGAGAGACCCTGAGAAACATGATGTACCGAGGGAGGTTGAATAAAGTGGGTGTATGGGCAGAAGATGATGTGTGGATCATGTAGTCTCATGAGAGGCCTGGCTGATCTTGGCCCTTGCTCTTGGTTGTCTGGAAGGTTGTGCTGACAAGTAGCCACCACCTAGAGTCTAGTTTAAATGGGTTTCTGTAGCTTACAACCAAACTGGCACTTCAAAAGGCCCTTGGTTCCTCTCCTGACACAGCATAAAGTTTCATGTGCAATGAGAATTACTACAATTCCCAGTCTGCCAGCTACTGTCTTCCTCCACGGCTCCCTCCACTATCCAGGGAAGACTCAACAAATGTTCAAGGGAGAAAGGATTCTATATTATTCTGGTTGTTCTAGCCATCCTGACAAATGGGAAAAAAGTAGTCTCTTGGTTTACTTAGTTGCTGGCTAATTATAATAGTCCTTAAACATTGACTTCATTTTTTTTTTTTTGCCTCAACTCTTAAATATAGTTTTTTCTTTCTTCTTTTTGAGACGGAGTCTTGCTCTATTGCCCAGGCTGGAGTGCAGTGGTGCAATTTTGGTGCACTGCAACCTCCCTCTCTCAGGTTCAAGCACTTCTCCTGCCTCAGTCTCCTGAGTAGCTGGGATTACAGGTGTCTGCCACCATGCCTGGCTGATTTTTGTATTTTTAGTAAAGATTGAAGTTTCACCATGTTGGCCAGGCTGGTCTCGAACTCCTGACCTCAAGTGATCTGCCCACCTCAGCCTCCCAAAGTGCTGGAATTACAGGAGTAAGCCACCACACCCAGCCTTTTTTTTTTTTTAACATCTTAGGAGTTTAAGCCACATGGTAAGTTTTGTTTTCAAAAGTTACATGCCTTGATACTCTTTGAGGATGGTACTATTTAAAATCACACATCCTACTGGCTCCTAGTTGAGCCTGGCTGATAGTGGCAACAGTAAACTCTATCCTTAACATGGTCAGGGAAAAATTACTTCTCCCATACTTTCTAACACTGATGTTAACCAGGACTGTGATCTGAACCAAGAGCTCAATAAGTGCTTGAACATATTTAAAATGTTTTTCTTGTTTGTTTTTAGAGCACTTTTGCTATCTGCCTGCTTACCCCTGCCTCTCTTCCCTCTATAAAATTAGAATTAGGCCTCAAAATTTCAGCTCTTCTGCCTGTTAGAAGACACTGAAATTGGGGAATCTTATGTATCAACCAGTGGACATACATAATATGTTTGGATCTTCACGACAGTTTTTATGAGATAGGTATTTTTATTCCCAATTTAATTTTGCAGCAACTGATGTTCAGAGAATGGAAAAACAGAAAGCACAAATCCTAACAGTAGTGAATAGTGGAGTTGGGATGCAAGGTCTTGAGTTTTCCATTCTCTCAATTTTTACATCCATCTGTTTGAGGGTGGTAGGAGAAATAAAGAGGTCCACAGGACACAGTGGAGGGCAGAGGTACGGTTTTCTACTTAGTGGTTAGAAATATAGTCACATTTGTAAAGTGCCTAGCACAATGCCTTACACTAAGAGGATTTATTTTTGGTTATTTATTATCTTTCTCAAAATAGTAATTCAAGAAATTATCTTGTCAACTTAATGCAGATTACTTAATAATCTATATGTGAGCAACTGTTAGTAGGATTCAGCAATGTCATAAAAATTACTGGGGGAGGATCCAAAATGGCCAAATAGAACTGCACTCTGGAGTGCAGTTCCCAGCGAGAACACAGTGTTAGCAATCACCACATCTCCGAATGAATTTTTACTGCCCACAGACCAGGAGATTCCTGGGTAGAAAAGCTCCATGAGTCTCCAGCATGGCTATTTCAGCCAGCGCAGTGGGTCTCTGCACAAAAACTCACACAAATCTGGGTGCCATTTCAACAGATACCTGGAATGCCTGGGAGACAGAGTGGCCCATGCAACTGAAAAAAGGGGGCTGAAACAGGGAGCCAGGTGAACTGGCTTGGTGGGTCCCACCCCAACAAAGACCAGCAATCTGAAACGCTCTGGATTGAGAGTTTCACAGCAAGCACAGCTGGACCCGGGGCAGTCCAGCTCTGTGGGGGTAAGGGCGTTAGCCATTACTGAGGCAGTCCATCACTACTGAGGCAGACCACCATTAAAGAGACAGTCTGCCATTACTGAGGCAGACCACCATTACCAAGGCAGTTCGAACTATACCTCTATAAACAAAATTGCAAGGAAGTTCACACGGCGGCTGGGCAGAGCCCATGCCAGCTCAGCAATGCCTCTGCTGGCAGACTGTGAATAGGCTACCTCCTCACTGGGCAGGGCATCTCTGAAAAAAGGCAGCAGCATGTCAGGAACTTATAAATAAAGCCTCACCTTCCCAGGACAGAGCACCTGGGAAAAAAGGCAGTTATGAGTTCCACTGCAGCAGACGTAAAGGTACCTGTCCTGCAGCTCTGAACGGAACAATGGAGCTCACAGCTCAGCACTTGAACTCCTATAAGGGACAGACTGTCTCCTCAAGCAGCTCCCTGACCCCTGTATATCCAAAGAGACACCTCATAAAGGAGAGCTCAGGCTAACATCTGGCAGGTATTGTTCTGGGACAAAGGTAATAGAAGAAGAAACTGGCAGTGACCCTTACTGTTCTGTAGCCACCGCAGGTGATCCCCAGGCAAGCAGGGTCTGGAGTGGCCCTCCAGCAGTCCTACACCAGTGGGGCCTGACTATTAGAAGGAAAACTGAAAAACAGAAAGAAATAACTTCATCATCGACAAAAAGGACGTCCACTCAGAGACCCCCTCCGAAAGTCACCAACTACAAAGACCACAAGTAGATAAATCCACAAAGATGGGAAGAAATCAGTGCAAAAAGGATGAAAACACCCAAAACCAGAATGCCTCTCCTCCTCCAAGGGATCACGACTCCTTACCAACAAGGGAACAAGGCTAGATGGAGAATGAGTCTGATGAATTGACAGAAATAGGCTTCAGAAAGTGGGTAATACAAAACTCCTCTGAGCTAAAAGAACATGTTCTAACTCAATAAGAAGAAACTAAGAACCCTGAAAAAAGGTTTGATGAAATGCTAACGAGAATAAAGATCTTAGAGAAGAACATAAATGAATTGATCAAGCTGAAAAACAACACAAGAACTTCGTGAAGCATATACAAGTTTCAATAGCCAAATCAATCATGCAGAAGAAAGGATATCAGAGGCTGAAGATCAACTCAATGAAATAAAACAAGAAGTCAAGATTAGAAAAAAAAAAGTAAAAAGAAATGAACAAAGCCTTCAATAAATATGGGATTATGTGAAAAGACCTAATCTATGTTTGACAGGTGAATCTGAATGTGATGGAAAGAATGAATCCAAGCTGGAAAACACTCTTCAGGATATTACCCAGGAGAACTTCCCCAGGCCAATATTCAAGTCCAGGAAATACAGAGAACACCACAAAGATATTCCTCAAGAAGAGCAACCCTGAGGCACATCATTGTCAGATTCAACAGGGTTGAAATGAAGGAAAAAATGCTAAGGGCAGCCAGAGAGAAAGGTTGGGTTACCCACAAAGGGAAGTCCATCAGACTCACAGCAGATCTCTCAGCAGAAACCCTAAAAGCCAGAAGAGAGTGGGGGCCAATATTCAACATTCTTAAAAAAATGGAACTTTCAACCTAGAATTTCATATCCAGCCAAACTAAGCTTCATAAGTGAAGGAG
>CAUYQU010084419.1:0-20852 GCA_963574635.1 Cheracebus regulus | reverse complement strand
AGCATGGGGAGAAATGCCAGATATAGGTGAAGGGGAGGAAGGCAACAAATTACACTGCCACGTGTGTACCTATGCAACAATATTGTATGTTCTTCACATGTACCCCAAAACCTAAAATGCAATAAAAAAAAAAAAGAAAAGAAAAATGAAAAAGAAAAAAAAGAAAAAAAAAAGAAAAAAAAAAGAAAAAGAAAAAGAAAAAAAAAAGTATACGTTAGGAAGTACATAGGACATATACAAATACTACACCACTGTACAAGAGGGATTTGAGTGTCCTTGGATTTTGGTATCTGATGTTGGGGGGAAGGTGGTGTAGATGGGCTGGAATCAAAACCCCTGTGAATACTGAGGGATGACTGTACCTTTGGCCTCAAACACGAATTATCGATTACCTTTTAAAAATATATTGGGAAATCAGCATACATATGGGTGTTAGTCTGTTTTTGCATTGCTATAAAGAAATACCTGGCTGGGCTCGGTGGCTCATACCTGTAATGCCAGCACTTTGGGAGGCCAAGGTGGGTCAATCACCTGAGGTCAGGAGTTCAAGACCTGCCTAGGCAACATGGTGAAACCTCATCTCTACTAAAAATACAAAAAAATTAACTGGGCGTGATGGTGCGTGCCTGTAATCTCAGCTACTCAGGAGGCTGAGGCAGGAGAATTGCTTGAGCCCAGGAGGCAGAGGTTGCAGTGTGCTGAGATTGCACCATTGCACTATAGCCTGGGCAACAGAGCAAGACTCCATCTCAAAACAAACCACCAAAAAAGAAATACTTGAGGCTAGGTAATTTCTAAAGAAAAGAGGTTTATTTTGGCTCATGTTTCTGCAGGCTTTATGAGAAGCATGGTGCTGGCATCTGCTCCTGGGGAGGGCTTCAGGAAGCTTTCCGTCAAGGCAGAAGGCAAAGCAGGAGCCAGTATCACGTGGCAAAGAGAGGGAACAAGAGAGAGCAGGGGGAGGTCCCAGACTTTATTAAATGACAAGATCTCATGTGAACTGAGAGAGAACTTACTCATCACCAAGGAGATGGTGCTAAGCCATTCATGAGGGATCTGCTCCTATGATCCAATACCTTCCACTAGGCACACCTCCAACATTAGGGATTATAGTTCTGTAAGATATTTGGAGGAGACAAGCATCCAAATCATATCAATATGTACACCAATGCCTGTATATGTATCAAAATTGACACAAAGCTGCTGCTGCTGCTACTGCTGTGTGGGTGGGTGTGTATCATTAAAGAGAGAAAAATGTACCAGTAAGGATATATTTTTAACAGAAAATTGTTTCCTTGATAAAAATAATGCTTTGGGGAGAAACAGCAGCATAGCCAATCAAAATTAATTTATCCCACATATCAAAATGGAAAACTATGCTTAAGTTCAAGAGACCTGTCTTAGTCAACTTTCTGTTGCTTATAACAGAATATCTGAAACATCGTAATTTACAAAGAAGAAACATTTATTTCTTCCAGTTATAGAGGCTGAGAAGCCCAAGGTCGAAGAGCTGCATCTGATGAGAATCTTCTTGCTGGTGGGGACTCTGCAGAGTCCCAAGGCGAGGTGGTCCAGGGCATCACATAGTTGGGGAATGAGCATGCTCTCTCAGGTCTCTCTTCCTCTTCATATAAAGCCACCAGTCCTACTCCCAAGATAACCCATTAATCCATTCAGGATTGTCTCATGATCCAATCACCTCTTAAAGGTCATATCTCTCAATTAAGGATTTTCAACATGAGTTTTGGAGGGGACATTCAAACCATAGCTAACTTCCAAAGCTAAAAATTCCTCTGGGGGCAAATACTGTATTTTAAATATTCTTTTTTTTTTTTTTGAGACAGAGTCTTGCTCTATCGCCCAGTCAGGAGTGTTAGTGGTGCCATCTTGACTCACTGTAACCTCCGCCTCCCTGGTTCAAGCAATTCTCCTGCCTCAGCCTCCTGAGTAGCTGGGATTACAGGTGCGTGCCACCATGCTTGGCTAATTTTTTGTATGTTTAGTAGAGATGGGGTTTCACTGCATTAGCCAGGATGGACTCAATCTCCTGACCTCGTGATCTGCTTACTTCAGCCTCCCAAAGTGCTGGGATTACAGGCGTGAACCACCGTGCCCGGCCTAAATATTCTTTCAGTGCTTTATAACTGTTTGTGTAGTACTAGACACATATGGTTGTTGTGTAGAATAATTTGGAATAAAGATAAAATACACTGTGTTTGATGTAGGAAAAAAATACCAGTGAGTAAGTTTCGAGGTGTTCTGATATAAATCCTGGAATGGGCACATGTTGCAATTGCTATACGCAAAAGTCACTTCTAGCCAAATATACACTATGTATCTGTTAATTCCTTTTTTTTCTTTCCTTTTTTTTTTTAAGACAGGGTTTCACCATGTTGGTCAGGCTGGTCTTGAACTCCCGACCTGAGGTAATCAGCCCGCCTTGGCCTCCAAAGTGCTTGGATTACAGGCATAAGCCACCGCACCTGGCCAATTCAATTCCTAATTTAACACAGGGACTCATGTCATCTGCTTTCAAATCTCTAAATTCCATTACTTAAAATCAAAATGTTTAGAGGTATCATGCTGGAGTGCAATGGTGAGATCTCGGCTCACTGCAACTTCTGCCTCCCAGGTTCAAGTGATTCTCCTGCCTCAGCCTCTGGAGTAGCTGGATTACAGGCATAAGGCACCACATCCAGCTAATTTTATATTGTTAGTAGAGATGGGGTTTCTCCATGTTGGTCAGGCTGGTCTTGAACTCTCGACCTCAGGTGATCCGCCCACCTCGGTCTCCCAAAGTGCTGGCGTGAGCCACTGCCCCTGGCCTGAGACTCAGTTCTGACATCTTAAGTGAGTATAATACAACTTATTTCATTGGGTTGTCATAGTAATGTGATAAGACTATATCTGATAAGCATTGTTCTTCCTCTGTGTTAAGATGATATGACCTGACATACACACTGTTTCTCTCTTTCAAATGAAATGTTGCTAATAGCAGGGCCTATGCCTGGTTTCATGATAGGGAAAAGTTTTCGAAGCACAGAACCCAGGATAATGACAGCTTGGTGGAGTAGGCTGGCCAACGGGCTAGGGATCAGAAGGCTTGAATTTTAGTCATTGCCTGTAGTTGGGAGGCTCAAATAAGATCATGTGCCTGAAGATATTTTGAAAACTGCAAATCACTATGTACACGAGAGTCCGAGTACTAGTGAAAGTCAGTGGAAAAAAATGTGACCATGATATGTTGTCAGTATAATGACAATGGCTTACACTTGTGTAGACCAGTTTGCCTTACAAAGCATTTTCGTATGCTTGATGTCTATTTAACATTAATCTCTATTTAATAGTCACAGCAGACCAGACCACCCAGAAGTTGAAACTGGTTAAACTCTTTTTACTCCTGACAAGAAAGCTAAGGCAAAGAGTTTAAGTGACAAAGCCAAGTAAAAATCATGATTGTGACTCCATCTTCTTTATTTATTTACTTTTTAATATTTTAGTTTATTTATTTATTCTGAGACGGAATCTTGCTCTATCGCCAAGCTGGAGTGCAGTGGCACGATCTCAGCTCACTGCAACCCCTGCCTCCTGGTTCAAGGGATTCTCCTGCCTCAGCCTCCCGAGTAGCTGGGACTACAGGCGTGTGCCACCATGCCCGGCTAATTTTTTGTATTTTAGTAGAGATGGGGTTTCACCATGTTGGCCAGGACGGTCTCGATCTCTTGACCTTGTGATCTGCCCCCCTCAGCCTCCCAAAGTGCTGGGATTATAGGCGTGAGCCACAGCTCCTGGCCAACCTCTTTATTTTATTGATGAATAAATGAGGCTTGTCTCAAAAGTATTGGCCCTTCATCCTCTTCCCAGTCTTTGCAGGAAAAATACATGAACAATACATTACAGAAAATGTTACAAAACTGAAAGATCAGAAAGAGGACCTAACTGCACAATCTAGTGGTTAAGAGCATGGATTTTGGCCTTAGACTCCAGCTTTCCCATTGACTAGCCGTATGACCCTGGAAAAGTGACTTCAACTCATTGCCCGTTTCCTTGTCTGTGAAAATGAGATGCTAACAGTATCTAGTTTGTAAGGCTGTGGGGGGATTAAATGAATTCATATTTGAAAAACCCTTAAAATGGTGCTTGGTGCTTGGCATGTGGTATCTCATGAATATTAGTTACATAAATGTAGTACTTGGCCCTGGAGGGGAAAGCAATAGTATTCCTAGTATCCCACTCCCTTTATGTTCTCCTAGATATTGTAGGATATGAGTAACTCTTCTACAAGGCTATGAAAAGAAGGAAAAGAAGCAGAAAGTAAGTTACATATGTTAAGTGACAGAGTGGCAAGGCTAGAATTTGAATTCAGCTCTACGGAACCCAAAGCCTTTATTCTTCTTTCCACTGAACTCCCAGTCATGAATTCTAAATCTTGGCTGAAATAGGCAAGCCCTGCTCAGGAATAAAAGGTGAACATTTTCCTAGAGTGTCCTTGCCAAAATTTTGGGAAGGGAAGCTAGACAGTGTGTAACTAACTTTGCCTTCTCTTTATGTATTTAGTGATACATTTATTGATACCAAAAAACTTATTTGTTTTTGATATCTTAAAATCAGTCACTCAAAAACTTGACCTGGAATTCTGTAATGTAGGTTTAGATCACTGCTTCTCAACCAGAGATCATTTTAAGCTCTGGGGACATTGAATTTGAATATATTTTGGTTTTCACAACTGGGGCAGGGGTGCTACGAGTATCTAGAGGGTAAAGGCTGGAGTGTTGCTATACATCCCACAGACACACATCAGCGCCCACCACAAAAAATTATCCATCCTGAAATGTGAACCAGGGTTACAGAACATCAACAGCATCGTGGATCATGAGGTGAAGGGAGGGGGATTCTAAAGGTCGTCTAATCCAGTTTCTCACCATGCATAAATCTGAAAAGCAATCCCTGTGAAGAATAAATCCAACACTTTGCTTATTAGTTCAAAAGTATTCAAAATGCAGGTCCTGAAAGTCAGAACTCATTATGTGAACCTGATCTCCCTACAGACTCACTCATATCCTGTTTGGAACTTCCTCTAGTGAGCAATTCCTGCTGGGTTCTCCACCCCTACAACCTACCTTTTTTCTCTTTGCTCTGTTTATTATTCCTATGTGGACAGTTTGACCTATACAATTCTACTACTTTTTTTCTATTTAAAGAAACTTTTAATTGAAGTATAGTGTATATAAAGTGCAGAAATCAAATGATTGATTAATTTTCATAAAGTGAACAATTCTTATAATCACAACTTGATTCGATTCAGGAACTAGAACATTGCCAGCACCCCAGAAGCTGTCTCTCCCCTACCGCCATCATAACCCCTTCACCATCTTCAAAACTCTCCACCCAAAGGTGACTTCTATCATGTCTTTGTACACAGAAGGCTGGTTTTGCCTGTGTTTGAACCTTATGTACAGGTACATTAAATTCTAGATTAATTCTAGGTTATTTTTTCTTTTGTGTCTGACTTCTTTTGCTTAAAATTTTGGTTATGAGATTCAACCACACTGAGTGCACAATAACTCACTCATTCTCATTGCTGTATAATATTTCATTATATAAATATACTGCTACTTATTTATCCATGCTACTTTTGTATCACTTCCAGTTTGGACTATTATGAGTAGCATAGTGTTGCTATGAGCATTCCTGTACTATCTTTAGGTGGATATATATATTTATGTATCTCTGTTATGTTTCAACATAGGAGTGATATTGTGGGGTCAATATTCCAAAGTGGTGGTACTATTACCTGCAAGAAGCCCAGATGGGCTCTGCAGTCCTCTTGGGAGAAAGAACTTGGCCAAGAGACAGAAGGAGATTTAAGGCAGAAATGAGAGTTTATTGAAGCAAAGAAGAGAACACTTGCAACTCAAAAGATTGAGTTCCTTGCCTGATCATTGGCTCAGGGGTCTTATAGACTCACTGTTTCCTGTCTTCCCCCCCAATCTCTTCCTCTTTTCCCTCCCCTTGGGTGGGCTGTTGGCTAATCACCGCCTGTGCAGTGTCTTGATGGTATCTGGGAGGGGCTGCATGTGCCCTTTGGTGGTGATGTTGTGCACATGCTCTCTTAGGGCAATTTTCCCTGCCAGTCTAGTGCCTCAGAAGAAGGTCATATATGTGTCAAACTCTGTCATTTTGCTTCTTACTGTGCATGCCTGGACATGCCTCCAGAGGAAGGGCAAACTCTGGCATTTTGCCCCTTACTGGGCATGCCTGAACATGTCACCAGAGGAAGGTCAAATTCCACCATTTTGAGTTTTCATCAGGAAGTCGTTGCCCACAAGTCAATAAGTCTCTTATTTGTTAGGAAAATTTCTGCTCCCTGTTGCCAGCCACCTGACAATCACCTGACAGTCGCCTGACGTTCCCTAAAGCCCTATCCTGCTGCTCACATCTGCCTGTCTGCCTTCTCTAACAGTAGCAATTTACACTCCCGTCAGTAATGCATAAGTCCCCGTTGCTCCACATCCTTGCCACTGTCTTGCCATTGCCACTGTCTTGCTTTTTACCCAGAGGTTGCTAAAGAACCTAGGAAACATCGGCCTCAGTTTTAAATCAAGAAAAATAGAAATCGTATTTGGATTATTAAATAGAGTTGCCACATGTAGGAAAAAAAAACCACCACAGACTATTCAGTTAAATTTGAATAAGTATGTCTCATGCAATATTTAAGGCATAATAAAAATTACTCATTGTTTATCTGAAATTCAAATTTAACTGGCATCCTGTATTTTCTGGAAATTCCACTGTGGGGATATGGAGAATGTCTTTGTCTTTGTAATTGATGCTATAACAGTGAATAACTGCTCCCCACATGTCTATGGGAACGGGGTGTGGTAGAAAGGAAACAAAAACAACGAAGCTTTTGTAGCTTTCGCAAGAAGCTGTCCTCCCAATCCCAAGATGGAGATCACTAGCAGTGGCACTAAAGGACACTAACAGTGGCAGTGATCTATCCAATCTCTACCTAGAGTCTTGAAAGAGCGTTTCCTCTGGGAACACACAATTGTTTATTCATGGATAAAAGAAGAAAAACTGAAATTTCTTGAGAGGCTTCTCCTCTCAGATTCCATGTTAAGCATCTTTATATATGCCATCAGATTCTAGCCTTGTGACGTTTTCTTCCTCCTCTGCTGCTGCTTCTTCTTCTTTTCTTTTTTGAGACAAAGTCTTGCTCTGTTGCCCCCAGGCTGGAGTGCAGTGGTGCAATTTTGACTCACCGAACCTCCCGTCTCCCGGGTTCAAGTGATTCTCCTGCCTCAGCCTCCCAAGTAGCTGGGATTACAGGCACGCACCACTGCACCTGGCTACCTTTTTTTTTTTTTTTTTTTTTTTTTTTTTTTGTATTTTTAGTAGAGTTGGGGTTTCACCATGTTGGTCAGGCTGGTTTTGAACTCCCGACCTCAGGTGATCTGCCCACCTCGGCCTCCCAAAGTGTTGGAATTATAGGCGTGAGCCACCCTGCCTGGCTCTTCTATTTTGAAATTCAATATTTGGAAAACATAAGCAGCTCTGTCAGGTTCAAGGTCAGGTGAGCTATAGTCAAAGTCTGTGCTCTTCCATTCTACCAAGTCCCCTGTCTTTTGGAAGGAATTGTTATCATCAGCAGTTACTATTTATTGCCTACCTGGGGTCTTGCATTGGGCTCTGTTTCTGTGAGCCAATTGGAGATCCGGATGGGATAAGGTAAACAGTTGAATAACTCTCTCCTTGGCCTTCCAGGGCTCTTAAGTCCCCCTATTTCCAGCCCCTCCCTTGCCCTCTGTATGCCTCCAGCCCCTCTATATGCCTCTTTCTGGCATTCAGCCTCCTACCAAATAATTCCATGAGTCACATCAACCCATCAGCCTCTCGTTAGGATTAATCTAATTTCTGTAACAAGAAAGCAAAATAAAGTCAACAGAGAAGACCCTACTTTTTGTCACCTGTATTAGTCCATAGCTGGGGAAAGGATCCCTTCTTTATACACTGAGAGTGGAGAAAGGTTAGTCTCCTACCAGTATGTAGCTTCTGGACTCCGTATCTCCTGCAGCCTCCCAGATGCCTTCAGATCTGCTCCTCTCAAGAATCTCCCTTGTTCTCAAGCCAGAAACCCCACAGCAAGCCCTTTAGTTCTGCAACTGGGTCTGTATTTAGGGGTGATTCCCTCCCCTACTCCTGCAGAACCTCTGGGTCTCCCAGAATTCAACAGTCTCTGCATCTACCAATGGTGTCATTTCCGAAATTTTAGCCAAAAGAATGAAAACTCTCAGTTATAAGGAAATTAAAAAATGATTACTTGTAGTTGAAGATATGGCATTTCCTAATTTAAACTAAGGGTACTCCAAAACATTTTTCTTTATGTTGAAAATGGTGCTCAAGGCCAGGCACGGTGGCTCATGCTGTAATTCCAGCACGTGGGGAGGCCAAGGCGGGCGGATCACCTGAGGTCGGGAGTTCCAGACCAGCCTGACCAACATGGAGAAAACCTGTCTCTACTAAAAACACAAAATTAGGCCAGGCGCGGTGGCTCACGCCTGTAATATAAGCACTTTGGAGGCCAAGGCAGGCGGATCACCTGAGGTCGGGAGTTCAAGACTAGCCTGACCAATATGGTGAAACTCCATCTTAAAAAAAAAATAAAAGAAAAAAAAAGAAAAGAAAAAACCCCCACAAAGTTAGCCGGGAGTGGTGGCACATGCCTGCAATCCCAGCTACTCAGGAGGCTGGGGCAGGAGAACTGCTTGAACCTGGGATGTGGAGGTTGGGGTGAGCCGAGATCACACCGTTACACTCCAGCCTGGGCAATAAGAGCGAAACTCTGTCTCCAAAAAAAAAAAAAGTGGTGCTCATGCTTTTGGTAATGCTTAAATTAGGAGCCCTCTGAGGAGTATTTGTGTTTTTGATAGCACAAAACTGGGAAATTTTCTGACATTGGCAAAGTTTAGTTATCCTCCTTTCATCAAGCAAGTCAAAGGGACTTGGCTTACTAAAACATTTAATTTGGGGTGAGGGGAAGAGATAAAAGGCAGATGGTAAATTGGGTCTTTCAATGCCTCCCTTGTCATCACTAACCTCTCTGGTAATCTAATTTATTAATCTTGTCCTCTACTTTTAGCCTATAATCTATTAAACTGGTGTCAGGCATACGTGGTTCTAGAGGAAGACTGCCCTTTCACACCCAGATCCTCTACGTGTGTCCTCTGAAGCTCTTCACAAAGTGACCTACCCTATTGCTCCAGTCCTTTTGATTTCTGTTTCCATAAATTATCCCATCACCACTCAGCAAGCAGCCCCTCTATATCTGTTCCTGCTGTGAGTTATAGCCTCCTGTCTTCCTCTCTATCTGCTAACATCCCGTCTCTAGTGCTCCTCCACCAGGAAGCCATTTCTAACCTCTCATCTTGGATTTGCCTTTCCCTCCTCTGTACTTGCAGACCCCTTTCCAGATGTGGTGAAGAGCCCTCTGGTCTGGGCTCAGGATGCTAGGATGTCATTACAGCACTGATACTTGGCTCCCTCTGTGCTTTTTCTCTAAATGACAGTGACACTATCTGCACTTCCTTCTTCCCACAGTTATTGAAAAGCTACAGGAAGCCATACTAACAGCAGACATGAGATTTAGATACATGTGGTCTAAGCAGGTACACCTTTTTCTTTCTTTCTTTCTTTTTGGAGACAAAGTCTCGCTCTGTCACCCAGGCTGGAGTGCAGTGGCACGATCTCGGCTGACTGCAAACTCCACCTCCTGGGTTCAAGTGATTCCCCTGCCTCAGCCTCCCAAACAGCTGGGATTACAGGCACCCACCACCACGGCCAGCTAATTTTTTGTATTTTTAGCAATGGGGTTTCACTATGTTGGCCAGGCTGGCCTTGAACTCCTGACCGCGTGATCACCTGCCTCAGCCTCCCAAAATGCAGGGATTACAGGTGTGAGCCGCTGTGCCTGGCCAATTCTTTTGACTTATTTCTAGGTTTTTTTGAGGTTAGGTAACTGTGGCCCCCAAAGATAGTGGCCTGCACATAGCTTAGAAAATAGTAGGTGCTCAATACCAGTTCATTTATTTATACCAGTGGTTTTCAGTCATGGGTGATTTGCACCCCCCACCTCTACCTCCACCCCCTGCCCGAGATATTTGTCTGCTAACAATTTGAGTTGCCACAACTCAGGGAGATGGCAGAGAATTGCTACTAGCATCTAGTGGGTAGAGGCCAGGGAAGCTGCTAAGCATCCTACAATGCACAGGACAGTCCCTGCCTTCCCTAACTCTCAACAAGGCGTTATTCGGCCCAGTGGTGGCAAGGCTGAGAAACTCTGATTTATACTCTTGATTTTAAGAATTTTGAGCTGTTTACAAACTCACATATATAATGAGATTCAAATGCAAAATGAAGAAATCAGGCACAGGAAGAATAAAGCCTGGAGCAAGTTCGGTGCATGCTTTAAGGTTCCCACACAATGCTAGACATTACTTCACAGTAGGCCCTGAGCTTCTTATCAAGCAAAGCAAAGAGGAAACGCAAATATTTAGGAGATTGGCCATGTCCATAAAAGATAAACAAATTGAAACCTAGAGAGATTTCCCATCAAAATGAAGGTGATACATGAAAATGAGTGATCAAAGCCTTTAACAGTAGTTCCATAATAAGTAGAACAGACATTTCCTAACATAGGTTAGAGTATGAAGTGATTAGAGTGTGAGCACCGAAAGTAACATATGAGAAGCTAAAATGATCCCATCTGAGTACTTACCTCTCAGATAATCTGAGATAATTCAAGATTAAACATCAGATTTCTTTTTCTTTTTGAGACGAAGTCTCGCTTTGTAGCCAGACTGGAGTACAGTGGCGCAATCTCAGCTCACTGCAACCTCCACCTCCCGGGTTCAAGCAATTTCCCTGTCTCCCAAGTAGCTGGGACTACAGGCAAGCACCACCATGCCTAGCTAATTTTTTTTTGTATTTTAGTAAAGACAGGTTTTCACCATGTTGGCCAGGATGGTCTTGATCTCCTGACCTCGTGATCCACCTGTCTAGGCCTCCTAAAGTGCTAGGATTACAGGTGTGAGCCACCACGCCTGGCAAAAATCAGATTTTAAAAGACTTTTTTTGAAACAGTCTTGCTCTGTCATCCAGGGTGGAGTACAGTAGAGCAATCTCAGCTCACTGCAACCTCTACCTCCTGGGTTCAAACAATTCTTGTGCCTCAACCTCCTGAGTAGCTGGGATCACAGGCATGTGCCACCATATCTGGCTAATTTTTGTATTTTTAATAGAGAGCGGGTTTCACCATGTTGGCTAGGCTGGTCTCCAACACCTGGCCTCTAGTGATCAGCCTGCCTCAGCCTCCCAAAGTGCTGGGATTATAGGTGTGAGCCACAGCACCTGGCCTAAAGATTGTTTAGAGGAGCACAAGGGGGCATATTCCTTGATGATTCTCCATAAATAGCATTTTTACCAGCTATTTATGAGGTTTGATATGATTTGGGCGGTGGTGAGACTGAGTTAAAAGTCTGGCAAGACCTTGAGTTCAGATTCCCAATTCCAGATGCTTTTCCATGAGCATAGGAATGCAGATGGAAAGGTGTCTAATGTACTGTATGGTTATACAATGTATATTGTTATAAAAGTTAAGGAATGGAATGGGAACACACAGCTGAATAGAAGACCACCCTAGCGTAGCATTGAAGTGAGCTTAAGGCATCATACCTATGGGAAAGTTTGTTTCCCTCAGAAACCACCTCTGAGACTGCTTCAGCAAGTGACCATACGGCTGATAAAAGTTCCCAAGTTCTGTACCCTAGAAGCTGGAACATTTTGGTAGTAGGTGTTACCACCCTTTCCTGTGGGGATGAAAGAATGTAACAATTCACCTACAGAATCAAATTTAAAGTACAGAAAGTCCCTTAACTTATATGGGGTGATGTCCAGATAAACTCATTATAAGAAAACATATTATTAAGTTGGAAATGCATTTAGTACCTAGATGAATTCAACATAAAGTTGAAAAATTGTAAGTTGAATCATGTAAGTTACAGACCATCTGTAATGTAACTTCCTAGTCAATGCTATGAAGATAAAAGAATTGTAATATGGAACCTTAGATATCGTAAAAAGTTGATCTTCTAAAAATACTAACAATTGGCCCTATTATGATTCTGAACCATTTGGTCTGGTTGGAGAGATTGAGTGAGTGATCTGGAATTGGTATTTTAAAGGCTTCCCAGGTAATTCCAAAGTGCAGTCAGGGTTGAGAACCACTGCATTAAAGGAAATGATGATTTTTGAGTTTTGAATTTGTCTATCTTGAGTCTTGTATGCAATAATAAAATACGTTTCCTCCCAATTTCAGATTTCACCTACCACTTAAATTTTCTCCCCAGACATGTATAATTTAAAAAATTAAGCCAAGGGGAACACTCATTCTATGGCATATAATGAGGTGTTGCTTGATTCCAAAAATGAATGAATGAATGAATAATGTGCTCAATGAAGAAAATCTGAAAATTACAAAAATATCAAAAGAAAAAATCTCTAGTAATTCCAGCATGCAAAGCTAACTGCTTGTGACATTTTCAATGTGCGTCTTTCCATTTAATCCATTAAAACAGTCATTAGTGTGCAGGACCAGTTTTTAATGATGATATTCCCAATTGAGGAAATAAAACCGTTTCTCTTGCAATGTGGAGAAAGCTGCTTTCCTTTCTGTTTGTTTTACCTGGCGAGCAAGCATTCACCTCTTTTAAAACTGGTATCCAATTATGCTGTAGCTCAGAATTACCTAACTAGGTGAGATGCCCCTACTGTGATTCTTGAGTTGGTGTGAAAGGGTAGAGTCTATCTAAGAAAGTCAACAGTTTAATTTGAGTTCATCCCAAGGGCTTAAATACTATTGATTTAATGAATGAATCTTTGAGTTACCTTAAAAATCCCAATTTTTATGCAGATATCTATCCTAAAAGCCCTCAACTAAAATCTGATTTCTTACTCAGGCAATGATTTATTTCCCCAGATTCATGTTTTGCCTTTATTCTGTTCATCACATCTTTCGTGGAACAATTTGTCTCCAATAGGAGTTCAGCAGAGAGGAAACCCAAAAGGAAAGGAGTGTACCCACCAGCCCCTGGATTTGCAGAAAGCTCAGCTGTAACCATGCTTAGCATATCTGCTATCTGGCTATGTTCACAGTAGAATAGTACTTTAGATGTTTCACATTTAACATCTTGGCTGAAAGAGCCAGAAGACCTGTAAAGTGCAGCACTGTATTTTAAATCTTGCTATGGCTCAACTGTGAATTGGAATTGGCTGTTCTTCAAATCATGTGGGCTGAAGATCACTTAGCTGGGCAGAATCCAGCTAACAGCTGCATTCACTTTGGTACAAAATGACTCAAAGGGACTTGATTGGCCAGGCACAATGGCTCACACCTGTAATCCCAGCAATTTGGGAGGCCAGGGTGGGAGGAATTGCTTGAACCAAGGATGTTTGAGACCAGCCTGGGCAAGATAGCAAGACATCATCCCTTTTTTTGTTTGTTTGTTTCTTTTTTAACTTTTTCGGTGAACAGTCGACTTTGTTAAATTATTAAAAATTTCGTATTGTTGTGGAAATGGGGAAGGGTTCCTTCCAAAATGCCAACAACTTTTACAAGGGAAGGAAGTAAAGACAGCTAACATAGCCTCAGCCATAAAACTGATGGTAAAAACTTACAGAATGTTGAATTTGGGTGGTGTCTATAATCTGTAACTTCAACAAGTCCCATCTAAAACTTTATAAGAAGATCCCAAAACTGTTCAATGATCCCAAACTCTAGCCAGTATACATGGGTCTTGAAACTTCAATAAATGTGCAATTATCTTGTGGCCATGAAACAGATGTTGATAAACTTCATTCAGGAAAAAGGCAGCATCCTAGGCAAACACTTGATTATGAAATATTTTTTTTCCCCCAAAAGCTTCCAAATGCATTCTTCCCAAACATGGTGTATGCACTAAGGGGGCAGCCATTAAGTGGCTTTGTCTCTGTCTTCACTTCCCCAACGAGAACCTGTGTGTTTCCATGCAGTGTTACAAGTTAACTGTTCAGTACAACTGATGGCCACTTCACAAGTGTCTGCTCAGTCCTCAGGGATTCCACTGAGTTTTATGAACACCTTCAAGTGCTCTTAGAGTTATTCTTAGGGTTGGATTTCCCAGGTGACCTAAGCATAGCCTTAGGACACTCATAAAGCTAGGGCAATAAAGCAAAATAAAAATGTGGAAAAATATGTAGCTCCTCCCTCTTCAAGTAAATGTAATTTTTAAGGAAAGTAATCACAATTATATTGGACTTCTTTATACTTTTTTACATATGGAAAGTTATAGATGAGCAGCACATCACACCCTATTCAGTGTGTTTATGGCCTCTAAAGACATTTGCCTGGTTCTGGTTGTATTTTAAGGTCAGTTGTTTTCAGGTCTTTCTTCCCACTACCTGAGTCTGCGCTCCACAGGTGCTGGCCAGTCACCTTTTAATCCTGCCACAGCACTTGGAGCTGAGTAGATGCTCAATGAGCATTTAAAAAAAAATAAATAAATAAGTGAATGAACAAATGTTTGAAGACGGAACTGTGAGTCTGATGTATACAATTTAGGGGTCTCTATTCTAGACATCTAGACATCAGAAATATTACCTCCCTCTTCCTCTAATCAACCATCTTTATGTGATGTGTTTGCCTTAAAGACAAGGAAGAAGGAAGTAAAAAAACAAACACACAAACAAACAAAAACCGGCTTCCTTTTTCCCCTTACATCATGCAAGTGAGAAAGCCTAATCCTTCCGTCTAGAGTGAAAATACTGAGAGCTGTTTTGGTAATCTTGTCAGTAATAAGAAGGCTACAAATCAGCTAAGAAAACAAGTGGCCAGATGGTAATGATTTCAAAATTGTGTTTGTTATATAAAAACAGATATTTAGAATTAACTTCTGACAACAAAATAATAATAAACTTCAAAATGACAAACAAAAATTGTGCCCCCTCACAGCAAAACTAATGCCAGTAGCAAATCTTGAAACCAAATTGCAAAATAGGTTTAGAAAATAAACTTTCTAGAGGGAATTTGTAATATTCTGTTTAAATACACTACTGGTGTACGATGTTTAAATACTCTTACTGGTGATACGATGATTTCTTCTTTAATGATTAAAAAAATTGTCTCAGGGAAAAAAACGGATCTTGTAGTAGCACTTTTTAAAGAAAAAGTCATGATACTCTTAGGCTTTTAAGAATCACTACTGCCAAATTTAATGTAAAAGACAATTCATGCTGCAGACATGTGGGTTTTTAAAAGATTCACCTAGGAAAATAACACCTAGCACTCAATTCCTCCTTGGCTTGTGTTAGTTACATAGTAAAATTTTACTTGCTCCATAGTATATTACTTTGTTTAAATAATTTTTTTTCTCCTGAAAGAGGATGAGAAAGACAACAGTTTTGCAACACTGCAAGATATTCTGTATGGCAAAATATACTTATCAAACCCAGGTTAGCAGAGGCCCACCAGAAGCCAGGACAGCAGGAGAAGCTTATCGGAATACTGAATGACTGTGTTGTAGCAGCGTTAAAAAAAAAGGCTTTCCCAGGATTTCTTCAATACCTCAGGGGTTGTGTTTTTCTGTTTAAAAAAATAGATTCAGTATTTTATCTTATTGTATTTATTTTATGTGGCATTTGCCTGACAATATTGTTCTCTTAGTATGATTTACTTATGATTGGGAAAGAACTCATTTTAATGAAGGTCTAATGCTTATTTATTGAGGGTTTCTAGAATTGATTTACTTCTTGAGGTATTTAAGGTCTTGAAATATGCTTAAAAGTAAGAATTGGGCAGCTGGTCTTGGGTATCAGAAATGCTAGAGATAGTCAGCCTTCCTTCTTGCTGGTATAGAGACAGAAAGGTGTGATGCCCTTTCTCACACATCACAATAGTCCCTGTGGACACTCCTGTAACAAAAGACAGGTTAACAAGAGAAAAGCATAACAAATTTATTTAATCAAAGTTTTACATGATACAAATGATAACGGCTCTGATGAGTGAAGGAGCACCAGGGTTCTTGGTCCTCATGCCAGTTTAGATAAAACGACATGGACACATGTAGAGTGGTTTTAAGGAGTGGAAAGTTTAATAGGCAAGAAGGGACAAGACAGAAGGAAGAAGCTCCCTGGTACAGGAGAGAGGGAGGGGGGGCTCCAAAGCCAAAAGAGGAGGTCCCCAGGTGTGATGGACACCAGCCTGGTATATATACAGAGGATGGAGGACGTGGTGTCTGATCAGCACAGGGTTCAGGGGATTGGTTTGAGAAGGCATGTTATTCACATAGCCCACAAAAATGGTAGCCCTTTTTTGTTTTTTTAAGATGGAATTTTGCTCTCTTGCCAGGCTGGAGTTCAGTGGCATGATCTTAGCTAACTGCAACCTCTGCCTCTCAGGTTCAAGTGATTCTCCTGCCTCAGCCTCCCAAGTAGCTGGGACTATAGGTGTGCACCATCACACCCAGCTAATTTTTGCATTTCTAGTAGAGATGGGGTTTCATCATGTTGGCCAGGATTGTTGTTTAAGAGTTCCCCTTCAAAGGGTTTCAATTTCTGGTTCTTTGTTCTAAACAGTAATCCTACCCATTCACCAACAGCCCTCCCTGTCTCTGCTGTGACCAAAGATGCCTAAGCATTTCCTGTCACCTAAGTACCTGTCCTTCCCATCAAAGGCACATCCTTGCCTCCTTTGATGATGTCAATAATAGCCAATCAGAATTAACCTAGATTGTGAGGTTGGATCCCAGCCCACAGGGGGAGGACACAGGAACAGGGTTTGCATTAGGGATAAAAACTGCTTCTCTCCTTTGTTCTGCGAGCTCTCCCTTGTCTCTGCCTTGCATGTTGGAAGAGCCCTTCTATAGAAGTAAATTGCCTTGCTGAGAGAACTTTTGCCTGAGTGCTGGTTTCACTCTGTGGCACAGAGCCTTTTACTTCTAACATGATGGTCTCGATCTCTTGACCTCATGATCTGCCACCTTGGCCTCCCAAAGTGCTGGCATTACAGCATGAGCCACAGTGCCTGGCCCACCCTAGCCTTTTAATACGCAAATGCAGGGCACCATGATGTTCTACACATGTGGAGATATGGAGGGGTGGCCATGTTGCCAGGATTGTGTGGAGAAAGGGCAAAAAGGCCCAGGGAATGGCCATGTTGGGTGGACCCAGTTCCTCTGCATTTGTGTATCAAAGGTTGCCAGCCTGGCTCTAAGAGAGGTGGCTTTACAAGAAACTTTTCTGTAGATACTTTAAAAAATGAAAACTTCCCAAGGACCCCTTTTCCTCTCTATCTGACTAACATAATTTCTTAATAACATCTACAACACAAGGGTCTTCAGAAATGAAGACCCAATGATCCAAGGAAAATTGTCTGTTTTAGCTGAGGTTTGATGAAGAACGGACAGTCATGTAGAAATGTGATTGGACAAAAAGGGTAAGATTGAATGAATGGTAATAGACTGAGGGGAAAACCCATCAAGGCCTGTTTCTTCAGATTCTTCCTGGTGTCTTTATGTAGCATTTCTTCCTCCTGGGCATGGGAAGGACCTCTCTGAAATGAGGGTCTTGAAGGGAGATGGGAGAGGGAGTGAGTTTTCTAGATTTTTTGACTTGCTTCAGGGAAAAAAGACGAATGAAAACCCTTGCTTCTAAGGTCTTCCAATCTCCTTTAGTTCAAAGTACCCAGCATGCCAAAGTGCTATACTTTAGGGTCTCATGTTTTCAGCTGAATTCTGGAGGTACCAGGTAGGAGAGAAAGAATAATTGTTTCCATTCTTCTCACAAAGGTATACTTTACTAAATTTTTTAAAGCTTAGATAGCTTAAGAAAAAAAAAACATTTAAAATAAGAACTGGTAGAATTTCAAATTAAAGGTCCCAAGAACATTATCTTCATCAGTTAATTCAGTCTCATTTAATTAATTATTGCTCTGCTTGATCTTGGTTAGCAGTTTCATGATGCCATTAGTTTCCTTTCTTTCCTTCTTTCCCTCCCTCCCTCCCTTCTTTTCTTCCTTCCTCCCTCCCTCCCTTCCTTCCTTCTTTTCTTTCTTTCTTTTTTTATTTTTTAGCCACGTGTCACTCCTTCCTTCCTTCCTTTCCTTTCTTTCTCTTTTTTTTTTTGTTTCCCAAACCACATGGAATGGATCTCTCTCTTTTCTTTTTTTTCTTTCTCTCTTTTTTTGACAGAGTCTCACTCTGTTACCTAGTCTGGAGTGAAATGGTGATGTGATGATGGCTCATAGCAGCCTTGACCTCCTGATCTCAAGTGATCCTCCCACCTCAGCCTCCTGAGTATCTGGGACTACAGGCGCATGCCACCACACCACGCTGTTTTTGTCTTTTTTGTGGAGATGGGATCTCACCATGTTGCCCAGGCTGGACTTGAACTCCTGGGCTCAAGTGATCCTTTTACCTCAGTCTCCTAAAGTGCTGGAGTTACAGGTATGAGCCACTATGCTGGCTGCTATCAGTTTCTTTATTAGAGTTCTGAAAATTCTTAGCCAGTCCAATGATATGATCTTATTTTTGTTTTTATTTTTAGGGAGACAGGGTATTGCTCTGTCCCCCAGGCTTCAATACAGAGGCACAATCACAGCTCACTGCAGCTTTGACTTCTTGGGCTCAAGTGGTCCCTCTGCCCAGTCCCTGGTATAGCTGAGACTCTAAGTGCATGCCACGAAGCCTGGCTATTTTTGGGGGGGTGGGTAGAGAGGGGGGTCTCATTACTTTGCCAGGCTGGTCTCAAACTCCTGGGCTCAAGCAATCCTCCCACCTTGACTTCCCAAAGTTCTAAAATTATAGATATTAGCCACTGTGCCCAGCCATATCATCTTTTTTTTTTTTTTCTTCTGTTGCCCAGGCTGGAGTACAATTGTGCCATCTCACCACAACCTCCACCTCCTGGGTTCAAGCAATTCTCCTGCCTCAGCCTCTCAAGTAGCTAGGATTACAGGCATGCACCACCATGCCTGGCTAATTTTGTATTTTTAGTAGAGATGGGGTTTCTCCACGTTGGTCAGGCTGGTCTCTTAACTCCTGATCTCAGGTGATCTGCCCGCCTTGGCCTCCTAAAGTGCTGTAATTATAGGCATGAGCCACCATGCACAGCCCATATTATCTTAAAGTTAACATAAATCTGTATTTAAGAGTACTTGTCAGAGTTTTTCCCATGAATCTGCTTGAAGAAAAAGCAACTTTGGACTGTAGGTGATTACAAGTGCTTTTGGACAAGAATCAAAACTATACGGTGGATAACAAGGGCAGAATGGCCATGGTTAAAAATTTGATGAGAGTTCATCATAACCAGCAAGTGACAAGGACATTTTATTATTTCTGTGGCATACAATATTTTAACATAATAACCCAAATTATGACTAATGATATCTTAGATTTCTAGCAAGCTCATACAGTTTTTGAAGCACTCATAACAATAACATACCCATAAATATAACTTAGGGTTTCCACAAACTTTTAAAAAATGTTCATCACTTACTATTTGGCAATGCTTCTCATGTAATTTAACATTTCAAATAAGCTTAGTTTTATATCAGTCTTTTACAAGGCAATGGAAACATCTCTTTCAAGTTTCCAGGGGTCCAACAGAAAAATCTCAAAATTAATTTGAGATTGAAACTACTTAATTTAGGATATGATTTTGGGGAGTTTGTTTAAAAAATGTCAAAAGATTCAACACTATTATAAATGATCTTGGCTAGATGTTTCATCAAAGTGACAGCAGAAAAATTTAAAGGCAAACACAGAAAATTACATGGTTCTGAACAAGCTTAGCTTTTTTAATATTGAGAAGTCTCACTTTTCTTAAGTAATCAAAGACCCAATAGAAGATAATATGAAGCATACAAAATTATCTTGATAAAACACAAAGTCTTTATTTTCTAGGTCAGTTACTTAAAAGGAAAAAACCTTTATGTTCTCAGACCAATACCCCAAGAAAACTTTATCATTTTAACAGAAAAGACCAACTTCTACTTTTGTATCCATGTGCTACTACTGCTAAAGCTAATTTTAAATAAAACCTTTTAAATAAATTCATCCAATCTAACTCAGTTTTGTTCATACAGGATAAGGTTTCCACAAACTTTTTGTAACTTTTAAAAACTATTCATCAACTTTTCTTTTTTGAACAAAATTCATCCTTGATACCTTTCTTTATCAGACACAGCTTACTTTTGTTGCATATAATATTGTTTCCCTTATAATTTTGAATAGGTTAATTACATATGTTAATTATAATCTCAAATCCTTAGTAAATTTAATTTCTGGTGAAAATTAGCAAACATTATGAACTGTCTTATATCAACGTTCACCATTTTATACTTTTTAGAAAAATGTTTCCTCAATTTTCCATGTTTATTAGCATACTAAATATATTTCATTTCTCTATGTCATATAAAAACAAGATGACAAAGTATATAAACTTAAATTTATGCTTAGTAATTAGTGTTTCAATATTTCAACTTACTATGAAATGACTCAAACATTTAATGAGTATCTATTACTTAATTTTATTTTAAAGTTTCAAGTTATCAAAAAGATTTTATGCTATTTTAAAGCAGACATATTTTATAAATAATTGTTAATAAAACCTCACTTAAACTTTTTTTTTTAATTTTATTTTTTATTGCATTTTAGGTTTTGGGGTACATGTGAAGAACATACAATATTGTTGCATAGGTACACATGTGGCAGTGTAATTTGTTGCCTTCCTCCCCTTCACCTATATCTGGCATTTCTCCC